>JABFEB020000092.1:16562469-16572867 GCA_019775895.2 Stomatorhinus ivindoensis | reverse complement strand
AGTAGTAGTTGGATGACGGTTTGCAATGTTACCGTCCACCGCATAGGGTATAGTGCTTGTTTGGGAGTTTTTTTTTTTGGACTTTATGGTCATGGCCATGATCCACAAATATTTAACTATCCACAAATATGTAGGCCAATTTTTAAATTTGTGTTGTGTAAAATCATATCTATAAAGAAACGGAGTGTTTTGTACATGTGAAATGTGTTTTGCACATATGTGGGTCACTTCCTATTTGTGGATCATTATATATATTCTATTTATTTGCAGATTTTTGCCAGTTCATACCATTACGGAGCCCCAAGAGGTCTGGGTAGAATAGTTTTCAGTTCCCTTGCAATAGTTACAGACATTTCCTGTAAAGTGTGCTTTAAGCATCAAACTATGGGGGACAATGGACACCATATAACTTTAATATTATGTGTTTTATATGTATTTATTAATAATTGCACTGTGTCCATTCACTGCCAGTGACTTTAAGTAAGGCAGTTAGGCTATTGAATGTGAATTGCACATATACAGATCAGCTGCAATATACTGTATGGAGCTGATCTGTGTCATTGTATAATCATTATGATTCCATCCATCCGTCCATTTTCTGTAACTGCTTGCCCCATTCATGGTTGTAGGAGGGTCTGGAGCATATGGGTGTGAGGCAGGGAACAACAACCTGGGATGGGGTTTCAGCCCACTGTGGGACACATTCACACACCATTGCTAACTTCTGTTAACCTCAGCAAGTCTTTGGACTGAACCCGGGTCCCAGAGGTGTGGGGCAACAGTGCCAACCACTACACCACCATGCTACCCCTACGATGATTCCTAGATTTTATTTTGTTTTTATTTGATCAGCATACTTCTGTGTGATTACCTCTTTGTGATTGCTTCTGTGTAATTACTTCTGTGTGATTACCTCTGTGTGATTGCTTCTGTGTGATTACTTCTGTGTGATTACTTCTGCAGTTTCTCCTACAGTGCAAAAGCATGTTTATTTGAGCATGTGAGTCTCCCATGGTGTCCCCTTTAACACGTTTGCTAGGTTTCAGACTCCTGCAAAATTAATAAGCAGTTATTAAAAATAGACCATATGTATAGACAATAGCTGTGAGTCTATCCCAGAAAGCAGAGGACACAAGACAGGTGAAAGAGTGACTGGGATGCTGGAATTATACACTCACACTGTGGGTAATTTAGACACCCATTCACTCAAATGCATGTTTTTACCCTGCGGCTGAAAACCAGACTAGACTTCTGCAAAGATGAGGAGTACAAGGGTATGACACACGTACAGAGCTGAGCTGTGGTTGGGAGTCTAGCTCCCAGTCATTGAGTTATGAAACAGTGTTTCCCCTGAGCCTAAGACTGGGTCACTAAATCACATATTCTGTTATGGGTCGATACATTCTGCTTATTGAAAAACAATAAGCAGCAAGTCATACAAGACAAAACTACAGTACATTGGCAAAGATTGTCACCTAAAACGTTAAGAGCCTTCTGCTATACGTAGTTAAATGTCGTCGCACAGGCAATCTGCTGATCTTGTTGGCTAAGTTGGCCTTGTTTAGCCAGGTATAACCACATCGTGAAAGCAAATTGTTGAGTTCTATATAAGGAAAATGAATTCAATGAACACTATTCACTTAGCTTAACGAGAACACAATTATCATAATCTCTGACAGAAGAGCGGGAGTTTGAATGTGCTGGCCTTTATCCAACACTGATTAGAAGAAGGTCTGTTTAGGGGAACTTTAGAGACGTAGCTTTTACAATTATACTGTAGCAGTTTTCTGGGTGATAATGAAATTATTGCTCAAAAGAATGTCAAGCATCGTCTCCCTGTGTAATGCAGGTTCTTGGGCTGAGTCTTCCCAGAAATCTGAACTATTTCAGAATGTACTTCCAGCACATTTTATTAAATCAATATCTAAATAACAGCTTAGTAAAGCAGAAGCAGACCGAAAATGTATTGCCATCAGCAGTTTATTCTTGGTTTCAAATGTATGTAAAGTTAATTCATCTGAAAAAATGCTGGACCTAGATTTTTTTCAAATCACAATGGATGTGCTTAAATGGCTTGTTTTACATGCTGTATGGTTTCAAAATGCAATAGAAATACATGAAACATTTAGATTAATAATTATTGTTGCATTCAAGCAATTGATTTTCACGTTATGCATAACATTTGTCTCATAATGAAAAAAACCACAATATCTGCAAAAGCACACATGCATATATGTAAAATATCACTATTAATATGCATTTACAATATTTATGCATCCCGATCTGCTAAAACAATGCAGTTTAACCTTGCTAACATGTTAGGGTCGTTTGTAAGTTTACAATGCATAAAAGCACCACATAAATTTGAGTACTGCATCAACGCTTCTTGACTTTGTCAGGAACTCCTTTCTAAACAAAATTAATTATTAAAATTTTTTTCAGTAGGCAACGCATGCCAGTACAAGTAAGGCAAGATAATACCAATCCAGTTTATTTTTATAATTCTCTTGAGGTTTATTTTACCATAATTTTTATTGAAAACGAGAGGTATGCTGTCAAAAGAAAGGTCCAGAAGGCCACACCAAAAATACAAAAACCAACCTTTTCATGGATAAGGAAGCCTAACAAGGCAGCCAAGAGGTAAGAAACAAATTGGATGGTAAATACTTGTTTTGAGGGTATTTTATGACTGATTTAAGACACGGGTCAGCACCGACCCATTTAACATAAGAGATAGTTTTCTGTTCCTAACATAGGACTAAGTATAATACTTTGTTCATTGTTATATTATTTATGATGTAATTATTTTCTCAGGTCTGTAAGAAAAAGAAAAAAAAATGCTGTTCTTTTTGGCAGCATCTCCACAAACAGTCCATGCCATTATGCTCTCATACCTATTTCTGGGTTAAGCTGTAGATTCGGCCATTTCATACAAATATAAGTGCATAATGGAAATACTAAAACATTTATAAAATATGGCTGACCAGAAGAAAGGCACATGGCTTAAAAATCCACTGTTAAAGTCCTTACACTTAGATGTCTTTCAGAGTGTTAAAGGAATGTTCTTTCTATACAGATTCTTTTTGAGATATGTCCCATAAATGGGTAATGGTCTGCAACAAACATTATTGCTGACAGACACCCACATGCACAAACTTTTCATGAATGTACCATGAACCAAATTGTGGGGCATGTTTTAATATCAGTGTTTGTTTCGCAGTATTTCGCTTTGCACATATTTAAAAAAATGACATGCATAGTCAGCACAAAATGTCCGGCTTCCAAGAGGCTCTGGCTAACAGTCTTCTTTGGATTAAAAAAAAAATTGCGTGTGTGTGTTTAAGGAAGATAAGCAATTAAATGCTAATCATTTTCCATTTACTGTATTCTAGCTTCACGAATAGTTAAACTCAGCAGCTTCTTTTTGCAAAGTAAACGTTGTAAAAATTGACCGCACACCTTAATGAGCATGTTTTTAAAAAGTGAAAAGAAAATCTATTATTTAAATTTTTTCTAGTATGTGCTGTGTAAAAAGGTAGGTCTGGCCCCAAGTCTAAACGGTCACAAACAGAAAAAACCTTGTAAATATGGTGTCTCTGTCACAAGTTTCCCCCTGTGGGTTTCAGCATGCACACTGCACGTACACACCATTCACAGCATTCAGTGTGTTGCTCTCAGCCTACGTATCGAAATTTACCCGTATACATGATTATCCATTCGGTTTTCGCTAAATGGCAAGAGTTTCCATCCTGCATTACATGGGGACTACCAACCCTCACCTTTGATGGACCTCTTGGCCACCCAATAACTGCAGGTCTATGAAACAGGAAGAAATAAATAATCTGGAAAAAGACAAGTTCAAGCTATGCGACATAACAGCTTCATGCTGCTGGTCACTGGGGTAGACGGCCACTCAGTGGCGGGTGCCGGGAATGACTTAAAACTTAGGATGCAAGGCCAGGAATGGAATTAAGCAGGAAAACTAATATAAAACACATTAGGGTACTTTTTACACATTCATTTTCAGTTTTCGAGACTAGCTAAACTGGGCATATCGTGGGAAATGGTGACCGAACACTGCAGTCGCTGAACTAACTGAAACAAGATTTCCTTCGATTCTTCCAATGGGTCAGAGCTTTCAAAATAATATGCTTGACCTGGGGTGGAATCTCCAAAAATGCTTGTAATGCTAAGCGAATCCCACGTCTCATGAGTGTAAGTTCAGTATGTGCTTGGTTAGCATCTCGTGACTATCAGGGTTTAAACCAGAACATATTTGGGCATGTTTGTGTGTTCCAAGCATTTTATTTTGTGAAAGTCCTGTTGCTTGTGATATTTTCAAATATGGGGTGCAGGTTAAAGGGATACGTCACAACCCCCTCTGTGCATTTTAATTGCGCCCCAGCCCCATTCATTTTCCACTGACAATGGCTCTAAAAAGTATGTGAATAACAGTGCGACACTGTGCTGAACTGTGATTAGCAATGCTCATTATGAATGTCTTGTGCCTATTAAAGTCTGCACACCCATGTGAAAAAAAGGGTTCCTAACAAACAGGGCTGCTGATAGATCAGCTCAGGTCTTCTGAGCATCATTAAGCCACTGATAACATCAGACTACACTTTCCTGTTTACTGTAGCATGAAGTACCAGACAAATATGCATGAAACTGTTCAAAGTATGCAAACCTCAGATTCCGGAATCCCCTCAACCATCACATACCACAACAAATGGTGTGATTCTACTCCATGAACATTTATGTCTATTGTATTAGTATCCCTATATGTATACGTTTATATTTATATTCCTTTAATAGATTTTATTCTATATACCTTTGTGTGGTGCTTTATGGACTTTTCATGCTAAAGAATAAAACAACTTACATCATGCTGATAAGGCTAATTTAATATATGCAAAACAGGCAATTTGGCAGTCGATATGAATAAGCTGTGGAAAATGTATTCATTGTACATATAAATATTTAAGCATTATTTATTTATCCACAACAAATGGGATTTTAGCTCAGCCACCGAAAATTTGGTCATTTCCAGGCACAACTTCAGTTTATGAAAATGGAAACAGGTAATGCTTGTTGGCAAAAGAAAAAAAAACATTAATAATCTTAAGAAATAATTACATATATTTATGCTTGTACATCGCTAGATGCAGAAGCGGTAAAACCAGTGTCCCTGCTAATCATTCAATAATTCACGTAAATTATATAATTCTGCATGACTGCAACTGAACTTCCTTGACCATAAGCATCTGACACCATGCCATCTCGGTTTTCTTGCAGTTAAAGCTATGGCACAGGTTTATTTTAGTAATCACATGTGTGCAGAATAGACAACATTGCAAACAGCAGCTGGGGCTGTATCTCAATGAGGTTGCAATTATGCACTGGGGGAAAGTGAAGCATCACATTTCCACTGACTGGTTTTAGCAGAGGTAGATCTTAAGCTCTTCATCGTCAAAAATGATGAATGCAATGACGCTGAAAATGGTTGAGTTGAGTACATGACTTGCACTAAATCAAATTAGGTAGGGCTCATAAACAGGTCTGCTAAATGCCTGGCTTGCGCAAGCTTCTTCCTTCCTGGTTTTTGGGAAGACCAACCATAGTTACATCTATGCAACATTTGTTCAAAATCAATACTAACAATATTAGCAACATTAATTCAATTTGCAACACAAAGCTTAACTGAAAATCATATTTTAAATGTGTCTGTCCATTCATCTGCCAACTGCTGTTTCAGTACAGTGCTGGAAAAGCCTTGTTTTTATTAATTTTATTTATGTATTAACATTTGTTATTTTAGCACAGTTTTATTTTAAAAGCGCATAAATAGTTTTAGTTTAGAAAATTACTAGGTTTAGTTTGTTTAATTTAGTTTCCATTTTTGTTCCGTGTTTTGGCAAAAGCTTTGTATAAGGTACGTGGTCCAAAAGAACAGGTTCAAAGAAACAAAATATGTCAAATATAATAATAAATACCATAAAGCAACTTCAAAATAATATAACAATATAAAGTACAAAACCATACACTGTTACTGAAATCCAACTGCAAAAAAAGGCATTTCCCCTAAAGCAAAAGGGCTCCACAGTACCACACTAGTATCTGTTTACTGCATGCAAATCAGTGCTTACAGTCCAGTTTTAGTCAGACTAATGTTCTGGAGATTTATCTGAATTATCAATCTAGCTAAAGGTCAAATGTCTTCTTAAGAGGTATACTAGATCAAATGTTGTCCTCTGTTGGCAACGTAGCCTTGGTGTCAGCCTGTAAATGTATTTAACCTTGATGAATGCCTGGATACCATAATATTCCCCTTAAATATTTTACAGGTACATGAAAAATGGCAACAGGCAGAGTCGCAGCCGCCATGCATTTTACGAATTGGCTCTATGTCATGTCAAGACGACCGAACAATAGGCAACCTACCCTACTGAAGGATGACAAGGAGGATAATACTGAAAAAACTGCATTATTTAAAATGAACATTTTTAAAAATATAGGCTTTAAATATATATGCAAAATAAATATGAATATGCATATGAATAATGTATGCACACTCAAATATGTACAATGTTTTTTCATTAACAAGAAGATAGAGGAGTGCAGCAATGTTTTTGTTCATGAGCCACTGAGATGAACAGACTTCCTTTCATAATTATTTTGTCTTAGGCTATTTAAACAAAAATAATACAAGAAAAAAACTATTCAATTATGTATGTGCAATTTCTGTTACAGGAAAGCAATCCGCATTTTTTTTTTGTAATTATACAATTTTTGTTCTTTCTATAAATTCTTAAAATAATCAACAGTACAAAGATTCTGCATAAATAACTGACTTCTTGTCATTAAATAAAGATGTGCATTTTAAAAAATGTCAGGTTCACATAATAGTTTTCCTTGCTTAAGAGAAGAAAAAGAAAACATCAAATGTGCATTTTAATAATGAATGCTTTTAACTGAAAAACAAGCTGTAATCACTTGCACTGTGGTCCTCATCCAGAAGGCCACCAAATCTTCCAGTAATCACTACCCCACTGCAGGGTTGAGACAAGTTTGGAGTTAAACCCAGAAAGCACACAAACACCCTGGACAGAATTATGGTCTATCAGAGATCTCACAAAAGGCAGTGAGTGTAAAGGCAATAATTTACCTAAACCACATGTGTTTAGACTCGTGGGAGGAGACCAGTGTACCAGGATGAAGACTAAGGGGAACATGCAAACCAAATACACAGCCAAGAACAGCATCGAAGCTTGGTTAGTGCTAAGCCTAATATATGAACTGTGATACCTTGAATAATTTTATAAGCAAATATAAATTATTTTCATCATTTATATTATTATTCATGCCTGGAATTTGTTTTAATATATTTTCATCAAACAGATTCCACTGGCTGTGTAGTTAATGTCCTGTCAGTTGATATTCATATCAGTGCTATGAAAAAAGAAATTCATGCTCTCATAATTAAGTTTATAATCTTATCCTGGACTATCATAGCTATATAAAGTGAAATAGGAACACTAAAGCATAGAATTTGCTATTTTGTCATGGACACTTATGTGTCGCGGTTGTCACACCGGGCTCACAAACACACCGGGATCCAGTAATGCGGGTACAAAGGAATGCTTTAGTAAGCTGGGCAGAATGCAGGGGAAGCGGGGACACCAGGGGGTGCAGGTAGCTGGGTTCCAGGCCCCATGGAGGGGGATGGTTCCCCGGGAGGGGAGCACGGGGCGACGGTGGCAAAAGGGACAGGCGATAATCCAAGTCATGGGGGGGTCCGAGGGTCAAATCCGGGTGTGTCAGTCCGACGGAGAGGCACGGAACACGACCACACAGGGGAAGGGAGGACAAAAACGGCCGGGGCAGGCTGAGAGGGCAGGTCAAGGTCGGGATCTGGACTGGGGAGGAAAGGGAGAGAATTAGGAAATGCACGTAAGGCAGACAGCCAGGGCACGGGCAATCGGGAAGACGATGGACAGAGTAACGCTTAGTAAGGGCTTCTATCATGAGCGCAATACTTCGCGGTGTGTGGGTCTTGCTCTGGGGTTTATATTGGCAGGTTGGTTAAGTGTCGTCTCGCAGCACCTGCTTGGTCCAGCCCCCGAGGGCGTGACATTATGGGTATGGCAATAATTTTATTTTTACATTTTTAAATATCACCAGTTTATTACTTTTCTACAGAGTACCTAAGAGGTCAGAGTGGGAAATTTAAAAAAATAATAATTTTGCATTCCCTCGCAGTACTTTTGCATTTTAACTCAATACTTTAGCGATTCCTTGCAATAGTTTTGCGTTCCCATGATCTCACTATACTTGACCCCTTTGCTGTTTGCTGCAACGTAATGGCAAGGATAAACCTAAATAATGCAGACACACTGTAAAGTGGGAGATTATGTGCACCATGTAACTTTAGTATTACGTGATTTTATAAGTATTTATCAGAGGTGGGGATTCAAATCACAAATTTAATGACGTATGACTCGACTGGGCAAAACTGATGGAAAGACTTGGACTCCACTTGGACTTGAGGGTAAATGACTCGAGACTTGGACCCTATAACTTCAAAAGACTTTAGGTTATAGTCCCCCTCTCGTTACCATAGTGTTAGTTTTATAATTACAGTCTATATTAATTCCATGTTGACTGCATTATCACAGCTGAATGCTGTTACGTCGAGTCGGTGTTGGGCAGGCAAACAAAGGCAGGAGTCAGGATTACAGTCAAGGAAGTGGGTTTAATCCTGGAAAGCAGGACAAGACATCAAGGGGGAGACGAGGCACTCATACCGCGAACTACACAGATGACGGATGCTGACTTGATTTTGGACAAACATTGCTTTGATGAGTAGAGAATGAAAATTATGAGAATTGTCATGATCCGCCCGTCCGAGCCTCATGTGTGCCACACCCCCCTCATTACCTCGAGTCTGCTTCTGATCATGGCCACCTGTTGTCAATTCGGTCGATCAAATCTCCCTAGGGTTCCCCTCATTCTCTCCCCTATGGCTCCCCGATGATGATCGAGGAGAATCCCCATTCAGCAAAGCTCCGGTTATGACGACGGAGCTGCCTCCCCTGGAGAAGTATTTTTACCGGGAGGCATGCTTAGGCACTGGGGGGATTAGGGCCGTATGGGACGCTATTCCCCGGATCCCCAAGGCTTTTAAAAGGACAGCGCAGGTTTCCACTGCGCCGTCCCTGAAGGCCATTGTGGGTGAGCCACCGGACCTTCCAGCAGCGCCGCCTGCCTCCGCCCCTGAGGCTCTTGTAGCACCTCCCACCTCCACCCCGCCTGCAGCCGCCGGTCCACCAGCAGCTCCTCCAGGGACTGTAATCCCTCAGCCTCTCATCCCCGAGGTTTCCGCCCAGCGCCTCTCGACACAGAGGTTCCCACCGCCCCTGTGACTCCAACTTGCCCAGTCCTTGCTCCAATACCTGAGGAGGTCCCGGGCAACATCTCTACTGCTCCCTCCTCCTTGGAGGAAGAGCTTGAGTGGGACTCCTCGGGGATATCCCTGACGGGTTCACCGGCGCCCCGGTCTGGACCAAGACGACGCCTGCCCCGCATGTCGGGAGGGAGCACAGACGGGGGGACTGGGTCCCGCACGCCCTCGCTCATCATGGCTGGGGCTCGGGGGTTGCCTGCGGGTTCAGGATCCCCGACCCGTCAGTCATCGGTGGGTCTCCCTGTGTCGCCCCATCACACGGCCTTGGCCCCGCCTCCGACTCTCTGTTGGTCACTGGCGAGATCCCCAGAGCTGGCTCGCCAGTCGCCTGCAGTCGCTCCTCCGGCAGGGCATCAGTCGGCCATGCCCTTGCCGGCTAATCCCGTGCCATCGCCCGTTGTGGCCTCTCCGGTTCCATCCCAGACTCCTCAGCCGGTCTCCTGTCCCATCTCCAGGCCTTCCTGGAGTGTAGTTCACTGTATGAGTGCCTCGTCTTCCCCCTGATGTCTTGTCCTGCTTCCCCGAATAAACCCCGTTTCATGCCTGTCATCCGGACTACCGCCTTTGTCTGCCCGACCCCAGCACGACTTAACAAGAATGAAATGGAAATTTAATTAATTTAAGAGGAAAGAGAATTTTCTTTCACAGTTGTTCTTGGATTTGTTATTTGAACAGAAATATTTGAATCCACCACTGATCAATACTCTTTCACATGATATTTGTGACAATTATGTAAGAAGCTTAACTAATTTTTAAAATCCAAGTAGAATACTTGTACCTCAACTCTATCTCAGAAGTGAATATGGTAAATGGTAAATGGACTGCATTTATATAGTGCTTTATTCCAAAGCACTTTACATTATGCCTCTCATACACCCATTCACACACCGGTAGCAGAGGCTGCCATGCAAGGTGCCAACCTGCATACCGGGAGC
>JABFEB020000092.1:16523774-16545510 GCA_019775895.2 Stomatorhinus ivindoensis | reverse complement strand
CCCCCCCCCCCCCCCCCCCCCCCCCCCCCCCCCCCCCCCCCCCCCCCCCCCCCCCCCCCTCTGGGCCATTAGGGAGAATTGTGTAACCAGTGCTGTTTGTATTAATTTCTTCCACCTGTTCATTGTTCCTAATGTTTGCCTGTATTGGCCATTTTCACCAGTAACCATGGCCCAGAGTTCCCAGTATGTAAATGACAGTTGTCATTGTTGTTTTTAATCCCAGCCATCAAAATAGCACTTTTAGGTATCTGTAGTAGGAACAGTTGCTATTTGTCATATTTGCCCTTTTGTCTTCTTAATCTAGCCACCCAGTTGACCTAAACAGGGAACTCCCAAATACAACTCCATTCCCAAAGGAAAGGAGTCATGACATCAGCACACATGTCCCCCTGTAGTGTCATGTCCATCTGCTGATCGACGGGCCATGAAAACCAGCCGACCAAGCAAAAAGTTTTCATGAAAAAGGAATATTAACAAAAATGAGAATTTCATAACACAGCTTTTATTTTAGTGTATTTTATTGTGTTTGCTATCGTACCTGCAAATTTATTGGCTGCTATTTTTAATCCTTTGGAAAAGAAGTGCTGTT
Source organism: Stomatorhinus ivindoensis (assembly GCA_019775895.2). Classification (NCBI taxonomy): domain Eukaryota; kingdom Metazoa; phylum Chordata; class Actinopteri; order Osteoglossiformes; family Mormyridae; genus Stomatorhinus; species Stomatorhinus ivindoensis. The sequence continues at coordinate 16,544,921 of JABFEB020000092.1, read as the reverse complement.
AATCACAGAGGGATTTTTATTTATTTATTTATTTATTTATTTTTTTTGCAGGGTGATGAATCTTTAAAGCTTTGTGACATTGTCCACTCTGCCATAACTGGGTGCATCAGTGTTCTGAGAAGCAGCGAGTGTGACAAGTAAATTGCCATGAGACAGACTCTCTGCATCATGCCAAGCAGGTGTCAGGACCTCACAGCATGCGTCAGTGTCAGCAGAAAATAGAACAGGACACTTCATGGGGACTAGAAGGTCATGAAGAAGGGAAAAAAAAATCTGCTCACCTTCCCGAACTCCTCCATTCAAATTCCAGCCTCTGTTTGCTTCCCACCTGAGACTTTGGTTCACCGGTGTAACTTGTAACGATTAACGTTTTTTTTACATAATGCTTCTCTAGGGGAGAGTCTTTATACAACACAAGAAAAAGCTGTGGAGGAAGGAAGAGTGAAGAGCTGTGTGAGGCATTATCTGTTAATAATAAACAGACCAGGATTTAAAACTAAGAAATAAACAAAAAGACACTTAACATTTAAAGTATAATAATTACCTACCTTAGATCTGCCTGATCTCTTATCTTATATGGATGCATTGATCAAAGCATGCAGTGAAAGCATCAATATCGCTTTATAATGTTGTAGTTGTGTTAAATGTTGAAAGTTTTTTTTATGGAAAATTACTGCTTATGGAAGACTGGGCTTGATTGTGAACTAAATATATTTATAATGTAATTCTGTTTTTTTGGACATCAGGTCACCAAGTTTTTTAGAGCATGTTATTAAGTAGGAATATAACATTTGGCAGTCAAGTGTGAAGATAAATGAAATGACTAATAGGAATGCTATACATTTACAGTTACATAGTTCACCCACCATCCCTGAAATCATGAATTTTCATCATTTAATTACATATTGTCCTGCTGGCATTAAAATAACCTACCTTCCTGTGACTCTGAAATGGAATTATTACTGCCATAATAGTAGTATATTTCCTTTAAATGCAAATAGCTTATGACACATTGATTCACCGGCCTGTCAAAGGAAAAAGGAAAATATATATGAGGCTTTCCTATATATCTGATAAAATCAGACTGAGGTTAAAATGACCTCAAATGGTAGTTGCGTGGGGAAAATGGGCATCAACAGATTACACATTATGCTAAAGATTTAAGATTTGACCTTATTTACGCCATATATTTTACATTTCATTTATATATAAAATACTTAAAAACTAAAGAACTACTATAATAATTATTAAGTATGAATATGAAAGACATAATGTTATCAATAATGCGTGTATAAAATATAGCATCCTGTTTTTAAACTATTATTATAACTTAAAAATGTAACACTTTCCAGTTTCCTTTTTAATAATAATTTTCATGTTACATGTATCCCTTAATGCAAAGACGGAAACTTGTCAAACCGTCATGCTCCCCCGTCAGTGTCACAAATGGCTTTCATTCTATCCACCCTAAGTGGTTGCCATGCAACACAATATGCCTAGATTTATACAGTATGTGTGCATTGAGAGATTGAGAGAGAGAGAGAGAGAGAGAATGGAATGGGGCCATTTTTTCAATATTAATGTCACTTTGAAGTTCCTTGTAAGTAGCCGTATCACCTACAATGCACACGGATTTATAATTCTGCACCTGTGGTTATAAGGCTTTGTTACGATTAACAGCGTGTGTGTTATGTTTTGACTTGAAGCACTCAAGGTTTCTGCTCCCTTTTCTCAGGCATTCAGGCATTATGGAAATTAGAAACACCAACAAAGGTCAGAAACACAATAAACTATATAAATGTTTCTCTTGTTAATGTAGTCAATAAAAAACAGTCGTTGTGAACGACATTGTTAGACTGTAATATTTATTTTGACCACAGATTTCTTTTCCAAAGTAGTTCTTGGGAGTTTTCACTGCTGTTTGTAATTGAAAGCAGATATTAGGACAGGTCACAAGTGCATACATTCAAAATGGAAATGTTGTTTGTTTCATGGGGGTAAAGAACTGGCAATTTATCCGAATGATTGAAGTAAATTGGTTTCTAATCCTGGACTGAGAAGTATGAGAAAGATTTTCAAATGGCTACAACTTTATCTGCTTAAGAGGACAATTCTATCCTCCTCTCCTCCAATTTCTCTCTGTTTTTAATGTCTGTTTAAGGCCCCTGTGTTCTTCACAAGCCGCTTTTTTCCCCCTTTAAGGTGGAATAAATGAGCCACGTTCAAACTTTCATATGCATCCTGGATTTAAATTAAGCCAGTAAACTTTGTCTTAAGTAAGAATAAAGAGGCATATAAACACCAAGACAGATAAGACAGGTTAATTTGTCAAAGAGCACCAAAGCCCTTTCCGTGGCCCATAAATGAAAAATGACAATTGTGTGTGCGTGTGTCACGTGCGGGTAAAGCAGCGTGCCTGGATGCATGCAGCGTCGGGCAAACAAGGCGAATGGAGGCAGGAATCCTCAGGGAAACGGGGTTTATTCCACAAACGGACGGGGTAAACGCTACAGAACATCACAATGACAGATCTAACACTTAGTGCAAGGACACAGACTAAATACTGAAAGCTGACGAAACGAAACCAAAAACAGGTGATCACGATTGACAACAGCTGGAATCCATCAGGAGAGAGACACGAGGTATCAGGGGGGCGTGGCACATGAGGCTTTGACGGGTAGGGTATGACAGGATGTGTGTGTGTGTGTGTTTTTTTTTTTTCAATGAATAGCCTTTCTAGCACACACTGTGTTGGTAGATCTGTAGTACCACACTGTATGAAGTCATTTGGATTTCAAGTGCAAATGAAGAACAAGATCTCTTAAATTGTCATGATTCTTCATCCAGGACTGTGTGGCTTTAGTGGTGAGGAGTATATCACAGTTGCGTTCTGCCTGTGCCAGTTATGGGCAGCTACTTTGAACTGTGCAACAGCAATGTTCTTCCACTGGATTGCAGCTCTCAGACTTTAGTGGATCCTGCAGCTGTAAAATTTAAAAGTGTGAATTGGTGGGCCGAGTAGTATAAAGTGAAAATGTAATAAGTAATGTAACTGTTTTAATTACATCATCAAAGTAATGTATTTTTTAAATCTGATTACTTTTTCATTACTTTTCTAACAGATGTTTCAAAAGTCCCAGTGGCTTTGCTAACCCTCACTGTCTGTAATATGTCAAAATATGGCATTTATGCTCAGTGAAAAGATACAAAGCAACAAAATGAATGTCATTTTCTACATATAAGCCTTTTACCAAAAAGAAAATTTTCGGATGTAACCCTTTTGTAATCCCCAACATTTTGATTAGTAATTGGGTGATTCCTGTTTTGGGCCACATATTCATGTCCTCGTGTTTAACTGGCTCTTATTCTTTTATAAAATTAGACAAATCTTTATAACAAACCTATTTTATTATGTGTTTAGGTGTTTTCTATTGCTGTAACAAAGATAAATTATTATTTTTATTTTTTACATCTCTTTAAAGCACCGTTTGTCAGGAATATGCACTCATTTTAGCATGTCCCAAATGCAATATATTCACCTTCCTCAGTAAATATAAACTATAAAATTATAAAAACCAAAACTTATTCTTTATTATTTTGATAGACTATGGTATACTGTAACCTTTAGAGAAAGAAACAAATCTGGTGAAACTTACTGTGTTTTGTGTAATTATATAATATATTACATGTCCCCGCATTAGTTTTCCGCCCTGTGAGCCTCTAGCTTCTTGACTCCCTGAGAAGATTATAAATCCATACAGCCATCTCCAGGAAGTGACATCATTTGTTTTTGGAGGGAAATTCAGCTCGAAGACTGAGGTAAACTTTAACTGTCACTCTCTCCTGTACTTTTCACAATTTTACAGTATATTACACACCGGTTTGAGGCACCCTTAAAGTTCCACCCTGTTAGTATATATTATGGGAAATATTTATTGGAAAAAAAATATTTTTGAAACATGTTAAAAATAGCTATTTAAATGCTGATCACCTGAATAATAGGGGGTTCACTCAAAGAGCTAGAGCTAAATTATAGCTAGAAATATTCTGCCCTGTTAGGCTATGTATGGGATATGCAGCCTACTGAGTAGAAATTGTAGAAGAATATTTATTGTTTTCATTAAAATGACTTGTAGATTTATTATTTGAGTGTCTTTCTTAATTTATGTTACTACAGTGGTATTACAGTGGTCCTTCATTAATTGTGGGAGTTACATAAAAAAAATAACCTGCAACAGGCGGCAGTAGGATTCTTTATTTATATGTTGAATTTTTTCGTGCTTAGAGCATTGGAAACATGTTTACGACCTTCTAAATATGGCTTTTAACACTATTAGAGCCCTCTTGACGTGAAATAATGCCCTTTAGTCACCATTACTGTATGACTGCTGGACACGGAAGCAGGAACGGGGAGACGAGGAATCAGGATTGAAAGGTTTATTTGGAATCACTCCAAATGCAGGACACAGGAACATGTAACATCAAAACGTCAATGACAGACCTGGGGTTATGGACACTGATGTGGACTTCAAACTGAATCAAATTGACAGAAAATAGCTGGTCACATTCGGGGTTGCATATGTGGCTAATATTACCCAAAATATTAGAAAAAAATTATAGAAAATAAGAAATATTAGACGTTATAAATATCATATTGTTATTGTACATTTAATTACCAAGAGCAAAGATGCTTCCGATGCGCAGCGATGTATCATTTTCATTGTCTCGATCAAATTTTTAATCAATAGACAAAAATTCGCGATAGTGTGAAGCCACGAAAGTCGAAGCGCGAAGTGGCGAGGGACGACTGTATGATTCATGATAACGAGTGTGTCTTCATCAGGCCTCGTGGCACTTCATTGAAAAGCACATGTAAGAGCACATATGTGTGTGTGTAAAAGTTTCTTATTTTTAAATTGTATTAACATTTAGCATGGCTAATGTTTTGCTCATTGTTCATGTATAGATTTTTAAATCTTTTTTTGGTTCCACTTCAAACTTTGGAGGTTGGTTGGTATGAATGTTCTGAACTGAATTCTATCTATTCCTATCTATTTTGTGAATATTATTATTCTGATGCTATTCCAGACATTACATTAGGTTAAACATGCAGGAAAATAAGGGAGAAATCATTGGCTATGTTGAATCTGAATCTACTTGTTAAGAGGCCGACTCGGTTCCACCCTGTTATATTCTATTCCACCCTGTTAGGCAATGATTTAAAAAAAAATTCTAATCACAACAGTAAGTGTTTGGTATATTTATATATTGTTTTGTTAAATTATGTACATATAATGCATCTTACATATACTTTTGTACTCTTCATGACATTAATACTGTTAATGCTACAAGAATTTTGCTTTTATCATAGCAAAAGGGATACATTGTATCCCAGAAAAGTTCTATTGTTTGTACATTATTTAAACTCTGTGATTACCATGTACATGTCCCTAACAGGGTGGAAAACGTCTTGAGAAATATATACAAAAAACCTCCCATAATTATAATATTTTCAACCCCTGAGCTTGACAGACATGCATTCCACATAGCTAAGTATGGTATAGTCCTTGACAAAATGTTTAAACCATAAAATACATTCATGTCAAATTTCAGAAAACAGACAGCCAAATATGTGGTCCAAACAGGAATCAAACAACTGTAAATCAATTGCATATTTTTTCTCAGTATCTGTAACGGATTACAATTACTCCAAACTACTGCATTTAGATCAGGTGGCATAATGCAACATGGCCGGGTGATGTAATGTGACACTACCACTCTCCTTTACAAGTGGTTTAGTGTGTCCAAACTTTTTGAATGGGGCATGTGTGTATGCAGGCACACACACAGAATACCAGTCTATACATTCATACACACTGATGGGTAGTTTTGTGACTCCAATTGACCTCAGCATGTCCTTGGACTGTGGAGGGAAACCAGAGGAAACACCAACATGACACAGGGAGAACATGCAAACTCTACACACATGTAGCCCAGACAGAGACTCAAACCCTGGTCCCAGTGCTGTGAGGCAGCAGTGCTAACCACTGCACCACCATGCCACCCTGCTGGGAAGCACACCAACCCAAATTAAAGTATTTATAAGTCAAGTACATGTTATGGTATGGAAATACATGCATAGAATCATGGCTTCATCATCGATATTAGAGGACAGATACTGTGCAAATACTATATTCTAATAAATTCCTTCTGATTTAAAATAGTTAATGTCTTTGCTAAACAATGGCATTCAAATACTATGCTAAAGTTTAAATTTAACATTAAAAACTATTTGTACAGCTTACCTGAATAAAATAGCTTAAAGGCATACAAAACTGTATTATAATAGTGCGGTCATTCAGCATCCATGTTTATTTTAAGTAATTTTAAGCATACAAGCATGTGAAAAATGATGTGGGGACATAATTGAGCACCTTCTAGGGCATTTAGCATTGCCGCGTGACTCTGTGTCCCTCCGTGTCAGTCAGACTGTGTCACAGTGTGAAGCAATCTTAACCTGGAGTTGCGTCATGTCACTCCGCATTCTTGCACTGCACTCCGGAGTCTATAGCTGCTATCTCCTGATGTAAGAAAGTGGCACGAAATCTATCAGAGCCTTTCAGCAATGTGTTTGATGTCTTTAAGATTGCTCTGAGAAAAGTCGATCCTTGCCTTTTTTTCCCCAAATGGACTCTGCCGTCTGGCAGCAAACCTATGGGTACAGTGCAGAATGTCAGTTACAGCACTTTGTCGTGGATGTTTAGCTGTAATAAGTTGCCCACTGTTTCGTAAACATTCCCTGGAACTTCTCTGTGAATATGTCAGTATTCCAGTACTCATACTGATATTTATTTTGTTGATAACCTCCAGATATTTTATCCTATATGTAAATGTATTAGCAGCTAGTTAAATAAATATACCTATTTTTACCCAAAATAATATCCATCCTATGCTCTGCCTAAATTTTTGGTGTCATTCTGAAATCGTGTTTGCTTTATTTGAAGGTTTCTACGATTCCATAAAGGGGTTATCCTCAGCTACACTAGGAACTTAATACTATATTGCACTGCACTTATTGCTTGACTAGGATCACAATTTGACTAGTACTGTATGTTGTTCTCATGGTCCAAAAAACTATTTCAGAAATTATACTCTGTTTAATTGTAAAATTTTAATTAAAAAAAAACCTTGAAAAAAAATCTCATGAAACCTTTTCAACTGTTGATAACATCACAATTTTTGTTAAAATATCTAGGAAAAAAAACAGTAGGTCTCTCCATGACCTTGATATAAGACCCCCGGCAACACATATTTCTTGTTGTCCGATTACTTTTAAATTAAAATAAATATATAAAAAAAACTCATGCATAAAAGTAAAAGCCACTTCCACTCTTTATTATATACGATCTCTCCAAAAAATGTATGATACAAATGAAATTGAAACAACTTCAAATACTTTTAATTATAAGTCTAGGAAATCATGCAATTTAGACTTAAGTAAAAAAGACATGGATAATGTCACGTTTAATCTACAAACACATTATCTAATACACATTTAGTATGTTTTTTGCCAGGACCAGCAATCGCGTAGAGATAAAGCTCAAACTAGCATAATTAGCACAAATTGTGGACTTGGCTGGAATGCCTGGGTAACCAGAACAGATTTAAGTGGCTCCTTGGCACATAAAGGTCAAGCCATTTCCTCCCTAATGGAATATCCACTAATGCATCAGAGTGCAGTGATTGCACTGAGACTTTTTTTCCTCCAGAAAATAATTATTTTTCTTAATGAAACTGCAATGCTATGAGATCAGAGGCATGAGTGAGAAGTATTTGTATTGAAAACTAGCCCTTATATTTCAAGAGGTATATAATTTGTGTGGTTTCTTGGTCTATAGGTGGGAGGCAGAGGACAGACACCCTGAATCTCTTCTTACAGACTTTTTCTCTTCTACCCGACAGTATAATGAAGGGTAAATGTACTAAGAAAAGAAATATTGAATGTCATGGAATTTGCATTACCAAAGCAGGCTTCTTTTCTTCCTATGTGGTAGATAAACCAAGATATAAAAAAAAGTAATAATAATTTACCTTTCTGAGGTCTCAACCTAATTTTCCATTTTTGAGGAATTAAGCTGAAGCTGCATTATTTTCATGGTGTAAAGTTTTCAGGCAAACTGGTCACGTTAGAGTTCCTTGAGCGGAGGTGTGTGAATATCGATGTGAGGTATACTTCAGCTTAGGTTTTGTGCTTCCAGACAATGGAGTTACTGCAGATGGATGGTGTCATGCCCATGCTCTTGCTCCGGTGCCACAGAGAGATGGAAACAGAAATGAATAAATTCTTCGTGCATCACTATGAATTATCATGTCACTAAGATGTTTAGATATGGTTTTGTGTGCAGGTTTTGGTATGATGTGCAGTATATGCTAGTCAAACAAATCATTTTATGGTCTGTATCCTTCTTCCCTCAACTCATTATTTTTGGTTTCCAGCATAAACCTAAGCAGACCCTTAATATATAGCTTGCTGCACTCTCCACCTTTGATAATGTTACTGTTAAGCATAAGTGAAATTTGCAGATTTGCCCTCTGGCCACAAAATTCAAGTACTGTTTGATGGGACACACTTATGAAAGGTGCTGGTCAGAAACTGATGAAGATTAGAAAAGTTACCTTATAATTGGTATTTATGTGTGTTACTTAAGGATGAAAGAGGACAAAGAGCACTGTCTGCTGACTGTCATGTGAAGACGGACTCTACTGCCAGAAGCACAGTGCAACTTTCAAATGATAATTATCTCCCTCTCTACTTTAAAAAAACATCACAAATTTTAAGTTTCATACAACCATTCTGTGCAGCCACCTCCACAAATTGAATGCTAATAAGAGACAATCATTAAATACGTATAAAGGGGATTTCAGGGGGGAAGATGGTGGCGCAGGCGGTAGCACTATCGTTCGGCGACTGTAGGGTTGCAGGTTCGAACCCTGGTTCCTCCTGACCCCATCAAAGTGTCCTTGAGCAAGACACTGAACCCCCAATTGCTCCCAGTATGCAGTTTGGCACCTTGCATGGCAGCCTCTGCTACCGGTGTGTGAATGGGTGAATGAGAGACATAATGTAAAGCGTTATATAAACACAGTCCATTTACCATTTCACAGAATTGTACTTTTTGCCTGGACACACTGTGTCTTCTTCACAATCTTCACAATGTGTCCTCTGGTATTATAAATTTCAGCATATGATGTGGAATATCAGATCAAAAGAAACGTTAAATTCTAAAAATCTAAAATTGCCCCAAAAATAACAAAGAAAATTTGCTGTATTAATTATAATTACTAAAACAAAAATTGATTATTGTACATTTGACAAGCACTTGAAAAAAATGTTAAATTGTCTTTCACTTGATATGTATCTGATGTGGAAGGTCTGAAAGACTTGCTGTAAGTTCATTTAGGGCGTGACCATCCCACTTTTGCTAGTCTAATGGCAGAAAATCAGTTGCAACACCAGGTGAATGGCTCAAAACGATTGTACTTAGCCCCGTATTTTTAGTCATGGGTGTGTTTGGGGTGTAACATACTATAAATGAATCACATAATCATCTCGCACTCCTTTTAAGAGCCAGGCGTGCTTGCTCCTTGGCAGACTGGTAACATCGGATTTGTCAGATACTAAAACAAAAAGAATTGAATTGAAAATGCTGAGTGAAAGCACACAAGCAGACCATCTACAATAACAGCAGGATTCCACTAGAGTAGGGGTCTGCTTTCATGTGGGACCAGGCCTACACTGTAGATCATGTGTTTTTGATTATTAAAATAGGGCTCTAGAACGGGTTTCTATTGGTTAATAGCACAATCGCTTTGCTCTGCTTCAATGCCATGTGTCAACAATGCACTGACTCCACTGACTGTCCAGTGCACATGGTCGCTCTGATGGGCGCAAGTACATTTGCTATTTCAACAACGTGGGCATGTGCCAACTGTAAAAGTCTCATGCTAGCAAATACACATACTGTACAGTGCACCTAGCGCCACTTTGCACTGGATGGAAGGTAGGGCCCATTGTATTCCATATTACTTAGAACAGTTAATAATTATATATGTTTCAAGAACCATAATAGGTCTCTTGTTTCCATAACTGTCTGAAAATATGGAAACAAAGAGAGTGACTATGAAAAGATATATATATATATCTCCTGCTTCTAATTTTGTATATTTACACATAACTGTTTTCCCAACCCCAAAAATCATATTGGTACCCAGGAACATGACTTGAAAAGTAAATAAGAAAAGAGGGGGAGTGCCAGTGCCAGTCCATGTGTTGCCCTAGGCGGGCATCATCGCGGGTGCCCCCTGTCCGAGGCAAACTGAAATAGATTGACAAGTTGGTGCCCCCTCTGAAGTTGGCACCCTAGGCGGCTGCCTATAAGAATGAGTGGCGCTGAAAGGGAGACAAAGCCTTTTTATAGGGGGTTATAATTTTAATTAAGATGAATGAGAACTAAAGCCAAAGCCCCACTTAAACTGCATCCTTCACTGGTTGTTTTGCTTTCCAGTGTGAAAGATAAACACAAACTCTATCAAGGGACTACTGTAGTAAATGGAAGCCATATAAAATGCAAAAAAATTGAAGTAAATGAACAGAGTCATGAAAATCACAGTGACACCGTTAACATGCCCATTATTATTATTATTACCAAGTGAGTGTAATTGCATTTCTTTGGCATTTTTTCTCTTCAGTATAACAAATGCAGGCATTTAGAACGGCTAAATTATTTTTAGCCCTGTGATTAATCATAATGCCCACAAGCAGATGTGCTGGAGCATCACAAACTGCACATTATCCAGAAGAAGACACCTTGTTCTTTGGCAGTGAACGTGAAGAAAAACCTTTTGCAGGTGGTACAGTACAAATAATAAAAAAGAGAGATTAATTGTATGAACCTTTCAGAAGGCAGGCAAAGCCGCGGAATGATAATATGAATATGTGTTGTTACAGTTTTCATTTTGCCAAGATCACATGTGGAAGTTATATTGAATGCTAAACATGTTAGTCCTACAAGACAAACTGTGTTGGTGCGATATCACTCCACTGTATTTAGCATTTCTCTAAGGATACTAAACAAACTCTAATCAAGCATTTATTGATGAGTTCATTTAAGGCCCTGGTGGAAATCTATTCTACCGTTATATGAGAGTTATTCGATATAAAACAAAAAATTAGAAGTATTTACAGTGTATTAGCCTGTGTGATCTGTCAGTATTATAGGATGATTGAAATTATACATAAAGAGTCATTGATGTCAACAGTCAAGCAAAGAAGCATGTTACATCAGTTGCGATTAACACTATATTGTCAGTTAATAATGCCATTATTGATACAGATTTTTCATTAGAGAAATAGGATTTCAGTCAATAATTTGGACACACCAAGCCACCTACAAAGAAGGGTTATAGTGTCTCATCACATGACCAGGCCACCTGACCTAAACATTTATGACAATGGAACAAACAATATGATTGTTACTGAAATTAGGACTGTTACATCAACTATGCAGAACAGAAAGGACACACTCCTGCTTCTAAATAGCTCTTTTCCAAATGCAAGAAATGCAAAACAAAACTTTACTATCCTCTGCTCTTTATATTATTACACTTGTCTTTCTACACTGCCTTCCTACACTGCCTTCCTGTCACATGGTGCAACACAGTCCTGTACAATAGAAAAGTCAGTGTGTATGTATGTGTACTGTACAAGCATGTGCATGTGTGTGTGGTTGGTTGCATACCCATGATAAAATCCTGCAGGACCCCCATGGGGTGACAGATTCTACATTATGTGTAGAATTGACCGTTCACCGGTCAAAGTTAATACTGCGATGATAAAGTCTTCAGTTAAAACAACCTGCTGGAATTGTGCTAAATTTCCCAATTAAATAGTGTTTTACATCTCCTCCATTCTGTGAGAGTGGTGACTGTATTCTGCATCCTTCAGAGGGGCGTCACTAGGGCAGAGTTTGGGGGGGTGCAATGCCACTCCAGTTGCCCAAGTCAAAATTGCAATTAATTGGCAATTTGGAGATCTACGCTATGTTTACCCTGAAAATGAAATTGTCAAACAAAAATGATCTTCATCCACACAGGTGTTTTCACATCATTTACAAAAGTATTTCCATCCACAGTAAAACAAGGAAAAATGTATACGATGTAACTATTAGCCTACATTAGGGTTGTACACACAGTGACCAGGACATTCATTATAGTAGTTTGGTTAGTCAAATTAGCATGCAGCAGTGACACTGTTTAACATGCTGTTTAGTTGCATACATGTAAGCAACAGGGAAAACACCATTTTTGACCATGTGACCAATCAGAAAATGAGATGCTATACCTATAGTGGTGTAAAATCATGGAAGGGCCATGACGAGTATGAACCAATTATGGCGTGAGTCTGTGTGTTCAAAAGTCGTTTTTACTCATCCACATGGCATCACTAAAACTAAGGATGGGTGAAATTACTTTTTTGGAACGTAGTTCATTTGATTCAGTTCACCTGAAACCGTCATTCTGATTCGTTCGCCAACTCATTCAGTGACACTGTCTGTTTGCATAAAATGGATCTGAAACATTTTTTCAGTGTTTCCATATGTCAAAAACTAAATAGCACTAAGTACCACCAGTAAGTCATGTGAGAAAAATAATTTTGAATTATAGTCTAACTTTTGACAACATTGTACTTTAGCTACTCTTGTTAAAAATAAACAAACCAAACTGTTCATCACATTGTCAGCTAATGTGACCAAATGCTAACAAACCTTGGTTAAAATTATTTTAAATCATGAAAATATTGCTTCTCTAAATTCTAACTGCAGCATACGGGAGGTCACTGCACAGGCAGTAGATGGTATAACCAACTCATTCACTCTTTCAAGTGTCTTGTTCAGAACGAGAATAACAGACCTAAAAGAGTGACCGAGAAACTCTCTTTTTGATCCACTCACTTATCATGTTGTTCACTCCTTCAGTATCCTGAGAACGAGAATGAGAGACCAGAAGATCTGTAGGAGTGACGGAGAGACACTCATTCACCCACTCACTCACCAACCTGGTCACTCCTTTGGGTCTCATTCAGTAATGACCAAGAGAGAGCGGACGAGAGTCTCTCCTTCACCCACTCACTTACTCAAGTCATCAAGAGATGAGAGTAACTTGTTCAAAATTCTTGTTTGTTCTTTAGGGGCGTATACATTCAGTTTAGTTCACTTAGAGCTCACCCTTACATGCATCACTCACACTCACTGGCCATAGTCAGGGAGGGAAGCAGCTTTCAAGTCACATTAATGAAGACAAGAGGAACAAGGAAAAGAACAGATCTGAGCAGGGAAGCAAATATTAGTGTATAAAGTTCCTGTAACTGACTTATTTAGTGAAAACGAATCATTCACAAACGTCACACCATTAGTGGTAAGTGTTTTACCTGGGCAGCTGACAGAAGTTATTATGCAGAGATTTAGCAGCTGTTGTTTTGGTTAATTGTTTGGATGCAGTTGTTTGTCATCAAGGCTCAGTAAATTGATGTGTTGTGAGATTATAATTGTATTCTGTCATGGCACCTTTGCATAAGCTGTTTGTTGAAACACTATAGGCAGTCAAAATAATATGCTATGCGTGCGCCCGATATGTGAGTTAACACTTAGAGTAAGCAAAATGTGTATTCTTTGTTGCCCTCCGAAGTGCAAACATCATGCTCCACTCATGCCTTAAATCCATCAAAACATAACATCGCATCTAATGAGAGCAGGATTTGAGCATTAGGACCTAGGGGAAATGCTGCAGTAATTGATTACTATGACTTTGTGCATCTCACCGGGGGCTGGGTAAAATCCTAGAATTGGATAGGGCAAAATTAGCAAACAGAACTGATAAACATACGTAATTTCAAGTACTAATGCAAGACAAAAATGATCTCTTTTGTTCAGTTTTAATACAGATAAAATTCAAACACTGGATGTAGCACAATAGTATGCAAATAAGGAATTTTGTGGGATTCTATATGATAGTATTATGTATAATAGCATTGATAATTTACATTTAATGTCATTCATTTCAAACCAAAGCAACATGGAATTAAAATGACTCTTAATGTGGTTTATATGTATAACCAAGCAGGGGTGTGGGATTTCCTGTGTGACCTAAGACAGACAGAAGGTGGCGTCTTATTTTGGCAACACCCACGCCTTCGCATAATTAATACCCAGCAGGCAGAAACATGCTGGAAGTGTAATGGCGGTTTGACATTTTTGGTGCACCTGTATGGCCATGCCTTCCTGCTGGGAACAGACCACTCGTCCCTGCCGTGGCAGCTGGGATTCTGGAGGCTAGAGGGGCAGGTGGCATGCTGGCTGGTGGTGCTATGGGCATTTACCTTTTCCGTGGAAGGCTGCCCAGGGAGGAGCCGTGTCAGTGTTCGCATTATTGTCCTGCTATCTGGGATTGGAGTGTGGACGCGCAGGGGATGGAATGGCCGTCCTGCTCTAAGTGGCAGTTTAATGTTGTGTCTGTGTGCTTTCGGTTGTGTTTGTTATTTGTTTCAACCCCTATGTTCTAATCTGTATTCGTTGCTCCACAGGTTGGCATTCCTAAGCGGCCGGAGCGCCGTGCTTTGTTCTGCTTTCTGAGTAAATATTTTCATGTAACCACCTGAAATATATAGTGCAGCTAGTCAACAATTAACAAAATCCTATAATAATACATAAATGTTCCTTAATTTCCAATATATAAACCTGCCCCATGTTGTAGCCTCACTTAAAATACTTGGGGTAGAAAGTAATTAGGGATTTCAGAATTTTTATTTAAAAAAATCCAACTGAAGGTGTATTGCTACTATCTACAATTTTTTAATGTATGATATACTGGGAATTCATGATCTAGAGCATGCTGTCCTGAGTCCAGATGCACTGTGGTGTCACCATCTGTTTATATTGGTTTATAGCTCAGCCAGGGTGGATGATAACATGGTGAGATTAAAAGGACGGAAATTTAACCTCAGTCTTTTCCTGCATTCATTAACTATTAACTTCAAAAGACATACTGTCAAACGCCAGTGATTTAAATCTAGGCATATGCTGCCCTAATTAAATTGATATTAAAGTAATTAAACTTCCTTGCCAGCAACTGTAAAGCAAACATGAAAATGCAGCAATTAGACAATGCTAAAAGAAATCAATCCAAAGAACAAATCAAATTTTCAATGTTAATAGTTTTTTTTAAATGTGCTAGTTTGCATGTTGCATATAGAATTTCATTGATTGTCACCATATCATACATTTTTATTCAAGTGGCCAGTGTAGCATGATAACATGGTAAGATGGTGCAAGTACCAAAATACTAATTCATCCAGCCATCCATCCATGCATCCATCCATCTTTTTGGGCCATGGGGGGTCCGGAGGCTATCCCAGAAGATATGAGCACAATCCAGCTATGGGCAATTTAGTCACTCCAATTAGCCTCAGCATGTCTTTCGACTGTGGGGGGAAACCGGAGTACCCGGAGGAAACCCCACGATGACATGGGGAGAACATGCAACTCCACACACATGCAACCCAGGCAGAGACCCAGAACCCGAGTCCCAGAGGTGTGAGGCAACAGTGCTAACCACCGCACCACCATGTCACCCCATTGCTAATTTCATTTGAAAATATTTCTACAGTACTGGGTAACCTATGCACTACCATTTTAAGGGAAAAATATATGGTAACACTTTACATTAACTGCACCTTCATGATGCCTTTCAGTGCCCCTACATAATGCATTCATAGAGCATTCATAGAGCATTCATAGAGCATTCATAGAGCATTCATAGAGCATTCATAGAGCATTCATAAGAAACATGTAAGTACTGTATACCTTAATATCCTAACATACCTTAACAGCCTTGATATACACTAAAAACAAACATTATATGATAAATGATTATATATTATATGTTAATAATGTATATTAAAGCTGAGGTATTTTAGGATGTTATGGTATAGATAGCGGCTGCTGCATCGGTCTGTCATGGTGAAGAAGGAACTGAACCAAAAGGCAAAGCTCTTAATTTACCAGTCGATCTGCGTTCCTACCCTCACCTATGGTCATGAGCTGTGGGTAGTAACCAAAAGAACGAGATTGCGAGTACAAGCGGCTGAAATGAGTTTACTCCGCAGTGTGGCTGGGCTCTCCCTTGGAGATAGGGTGAGGAGCTCGGTCATTCTGGAGGGACTCAGAGTAGAGCCGCTGCTCCTCCGCAGTGAGAGGAGCCAGATGAGGTGGCTGAGGCATCTGGTCAGGATGCCTCCTGGACGCCTCCCTGGTGAGGTGTTCCGGGCATGTCCCCCTGGGAGGAGGCCCCGGGGAAGACCCAGGACATGCTGGAGGGACTGTAGAAGGAAGTCAGGATTTCCCTGCTTAGACTGCTGCCCCTGCCACCCGACCCAGAAAAACATTAGGAGATGGATAGATGAATGGATAAGGTATAGATACACGCTGACTATGAGTATTCTATAAATGCATTATGAATGTATTAAGACATTGTACATAAGTGCATTGAATGTTCTATTAATGCATAATGAATGCTTTATGAAGGTACATTTAATGTACAGTAAAGCATAACCAAATACAGTACATGCTGATTTGTACAGTTTCTACCAAGCAATAAAATCTAACATCAGTTTATTTACCTAATATTCTGAACCATATCTCCTAATTATGTAGAGAAATATGCCTATTTATAGAGGCATAACTGCTCTGGAAAGTGACCTAAATGTTTGTGTAACCTGAGCAAAACTACTGGAAAAACTTCTGTTTTTGCAATTAGTTATACCTATAATACACTTATAATGTAATCTGTAGGGTAGGAGGTCCCAAGGAGAGGCCAAGGATGGATGAATGAATGGATGTATGGATGGATGGGTGGATGTGTGATTATAATACTACAGAGTGGAGCAACAGACACATTCATTCACTCCACCTATACTTTTTCAACAGTATTATACACTGTGTTTCTCTCTTACCTTGGAGACAATGAAAATCCGTGTAGCCCTTTTTAAATTATTCCCTATCCATTCTTTCCAAACCCATGTTACGTCCGAATTGCCATTCCTTCAGCTAGTCCACAGGAAAAAGAAAGTCAAAGAAAGGCAGAAAACCACTGATATAGAAGTTTAATATACATTACTGTCAGACAAAATCCTTTGAATCTGTGTATTACTAATTTTAGGCTGCTTACTGAATAATGCTATTTACAGTGCATTATAGTTAAAATAGATATGAATAATTTTATTAAAGGAAGTGTGATAAAAACATTAATATTTTCTGTTTCTTAAGTTTCACGTTGTATATGTCTGACATGTTATCATATTTTTATTTATTTAAATTATTCAAGTTTGTTTAAGAAACATATTTACAAAAAGTGTTGGGTGACACTTAGGCCATGTTTTTTGGAATTTATGAACTTATTCATAATGCATTATAATGAATCCATAAAGAATTATAAACATAGCTATAAAATTTATAAAAAGGCATAGCACATTATAGCCATGTTTATTATGCATTATGACTGGCTTGTGAATCTCTCACCTATAATGCAGTATGGATACCTTTATAATGCAGTATAAACCTGCATTATAAATCCTGAATACTCATACCAACTATTATAACGCAATTATATATAATTGTATATAATTGAGTGATTTAGGAATGCATTATATTTTTTTTATGAACGTCTTTATTAATTGCTTAAAATATGACCTTATGTAAAGTGTTACCAAGATTTGTTCCATAAGGTGATGGAATTTGCGAGAAATATCACGTGTTCTGGTAGGGGGTTGAAGTATAGCTGCTTTTTCTCAGTGTAAAGGTTATGCTTATATACAGCGCTATTTGTTTATGCAGGTAAAACATTGTTTTAGTTAATACTGTAGTCTACTGCAGCAAGCACCTAGCCCGAGATAAGTGCTTTAAAGATAGATGGAAACAATCCCATGTCATATCCCACCAAGACACACAGACCTGTACTCGGATCTTTGTGCGGACCGTCCATTCATGGGCAAAACCCTAATCCAAACCCTAACCACAACCCAGCCCTAACCTTAACCATAAGTAACCAAACAAAATACAAGTATTTTGGCATTTTTCATTTTCTGGTTGCACACACAGATTTTTGTAAAATTAAATTTACCTTTGTGGCGACTGAAAGACACAAAGACGCTAAAGTGTCTCTACAATGTAATGTATACCTGGACCTCACACACACAGACACACACAGACACTGGTGTTATAAAGTTAAGGCCTCTAATATCATATGGATCAATACCATTAGAGTGCAAGAGCTAGTTTGAGTCGTTGAATAAACCAGTTGATTTGAAATTGATTGCTGTAGATAAAATAGATATCTCAATAAAATTCTAATATCAGCACTTACAACGAAGTATTTGTGTTGATAGTGCAGAACTTCAAACCACTTTTCAGTGAAGAGAAACATGCATGACTGAATTTTTTTTTTCATTATTTAGATTATTGTGCCATTAAGCCGGAGCCGACAGGGAAAGTTTACTAACAAAAGGAGAAATAAAGAGAGGAAGAGCGAAGGGAGAGAAAGAGGAGAGTGAAAAAGAGTGAGAGAGAAGAGTGACAGAAGAAAGAAGAAAAAAAAGAAAAAAGGGGGGGTCAGATAGAGAGAGAGAAACATAGGGAAAGGACAATAATACATGACAACCTAAGAAAAAGTAGAACAAGAAGGAAAGAGTAACAAAAGGAAACAGTGACGAATGGAAAGAGTAACAAATGGAAAGAGTAACAAATGGACAGCTTCTGCATCTTACTACTGGACATTGTGTCATCACACCAGCTGCTGTATCTGAACAATAAGATCCAGGTACACACACAAACAGTATACATACACAGAAACCAATGGAACCATTATGACAGGGAATATGCTTGTGCCAGTATCTGCTTCTGGAATTAAACACATTAATACCAAAGAAAAAAATACATACTGTAAGCAGACCAACCGGAACACAGTCTGGATATCGCCGCACCAGTATCTGCATCTGAGAAGAAAGGATGGAAGCCACACAGACACACAAACATCCAGGCAAGAAGGAGAGAGAGGGAAAACATAGGGTCAGAAGGCCCTGGGGTGTGTGTGTGTGTGCGTCTGTGTGTGCGCATCTGTGTGTGCGCGTCCTATGTGTATGTGGGTGGATGTGAATGTGCGTGTATGTGTGTGCGTGTGCTTATATACGTGTGTGTGCATATATACGTGTGCGTCTGTGTCTGTGTGTCCTACGTGTATGTGGGTGGATGTGAATGTGCGTGTGTGCATGTGCATATATACGTATGTGTGCAAATATATGTGTGTGTGTGTGCATGTATGCATGTCTGTGTGCTGTGAGTGTATGTATGAGTGTGCAGGTTAACATGGAACGATTCCCAATGAGAGTGCAAGGCCACAACAACGCCGCCTCGGGGCCCCCCAGCCGGCCAGGAGAGCCCCGAGTGACCACGGACCCAGGCACCCCACAGACGGCCAGGCATCCGGGCCCCCCGCCACGGAGGGCTGCTCATCCGCCCAAGGAGGCAGAAGGGGCAGGCACCGGGCGGCCCCCATCGGCAAGCACGAGCCAGGAGCCCCACGGCCACAGGCAGCAGTGCGCTGGTCTCCCCCCCAGGGCCGGCCGCACAGGCATGGATAGAGGCCGGAGTCCGGTCCACCCGCGCACCCTGTGGGGGCCCTGCCAGCCCCAGGAAGACCTGCACCCCCACCAAGAACCCCCCACCAGGGGGACGCCCTGAGAGTCACCAGGCACCCCCACCCCTGGCTGCCCAGACCCCCCCAATCCTCCCTCCGCAGTCCCCACACCCTGCTGGCCACTTTTCTGCTGCCACGCATGTCCGTGTAAACTCCCGCCCACCATCTCATGATGAGTTGGTCACCATGCTGGTCTTGGCCGCAGGGGTGGCTTGTTCTGGTATGTGCAAGTTTCAGCATCTTATGAAACTTAAGTGTCACTCATTGTTGTACACTGAAGGGTCACTCATCAGACGCATAACAGCTCAATGCCCCATGTAATGTAACATCGTTAACTTTTTGTGGTATTTCTGACGTAATCATTCTGGGACTCAAACCAGCTTACTTTGGTGTTCTTTATTCTAATTTCTCTTATGAATAGAAAAAGAATATATGGTTACTTGCTTATTGTATCAGTCATTAGCACCTCGGTAAAAAAGGATAATGCTCTTAGATTGTCCTGTGTTTTGTGAATATGACATTTTGAAAGTACATTAGTTTGTGTTACATCAATGTTTTTTTTTACTTTGTAATGAGCAAAAAGGACTGGATGAAGGGTTTAACTGATTTTTAAATACTTGTAGATATTTGTCTGTCACTGGGGAACGTTGTCTGTAATGTTAATGTGCTCTTCAGCTTTTGTTTTGCCCACTTGAACTGCTGTATTTTCCAGATCTTTGCACTCTCCGAGCAGCTATAGTGTCTGTCTATTTGTCATATTAGCCCATTAGAACTCAGGGGGCTGAGTCAGCGTCTGCTCTGGGAGTGCCGCTGTCAGTGTGCGTGTGCCTGTGTGGCCCGGAGTTCCTTTTTGTAATCCCGTCCAGTACCTGCGGCCCTCACGCCCATATCTGTGTGTGTCTGTCTGTCTGTCTCTGTTGGTCTCTCTCTCTCTCTCTCTCTCTCTCTCTCTCTATCTATCTATCTATCTATCTCTCTCTCTCTGTCTGTCTCTCTCGTCCGTCTGTCTGTCCAGGGATGCCAAGTGTGCCAGGGATTTCCTCTTTGGATAAACAGATGCCTGTCCTTGGGAGGTGAGGGGGGGGACATAGCATTTCATTATGTCAGCTTGTCGTCAGCATTAATACACTTGAGGGGAGCGGATTTATCTTTAAAATGCTTTTTTTTTTTTGTTCGTATATTCATGGTGCATAATACAGTTTAAAATTAGCCAAACCAGGTGGGAGTTGAGGAATTGGGTTGATGCGTGTGGTGATCTGAGACGACGTCTGAGTGCTGCGGTCTCCACCCAGAAGTGATTTCCCTGCAAAGCACACACTGACTGTGCTGCACTGCCTCAGGGGG
>JABFEB020000092.1:16486805-16498144 GCA_019775895.2 Stomatorhinus ivindoensis | reverse complement strand
GAGCAGCAGTGGGCAGACTGTGGGCTGTGAGCAGCAGTGGGCAGACTGTGGGCTGTGAGCAGTAGTGGGCAGACTGTTGCTAATCTGCTGACCACTAATTAGCAAAGCTAAGTTTTGTAGTGGATTAGCATTTCCGCTAACTTTGAAAGCTAAGACCAATTAGCTTTTTCTAAATTTAGTTCTGCTAACTAAATCTACCAACATTTTTTTCGCAGGTAGAGTGAACAAATGGTATTCAACAGTACACATGTACAGTCAAGTACACATATTGATACACCTCTGGTGTACACCTGCAGCCGTGTGCTCCAACCCCTGATGACAAAATTTACGTCACTTCTCCACGTGCATGGCTGAAAGCACAGTTTACTGAGTCTACAAGTTTACATTAAATAAACTGTATGTTCACTGTTGACTGTAATGTTTAATTTCATTGTTGTGTAAACCTTCGGAAAGCTCTGTGTCTAGGATGCAACATAGTAGAATTTCAGAGCCAAGCCATTGTCGGTAGCTTCCACTGAACTTGTTTAGCAGTTTATCAGTTTGACATTATCAAATTAAGCTTTGCAGTTGGTGGATTAACAGTTACGCTAACTTTTCATTTAGCTGTGCCCGCCACTGGTTTTGAGAAGCAGACACCGAATTCAGCACAACTGTAGCTCTGATGACTGCATAAGAAAGATATGCCGTGTATCTCATTTTATATTAATAATTAAATATGGCTACTCAAATGGTACTTTCTCCACCTATATTAGGACTATGCTCTTACTATGGTTAAGGACTTATAGGGACTGAGAACACCATTACCAACAGGAATGTAGTCCAAATACATTTCACATATCAGTCCATTATGGGAACTTTGATAGCCCTGATTCATTTGTTTGTACAAGAAGACACCAAGAAAATTCACTAAACAGTGCTGGCAGAATAGGGCACCTCAATGGTGGATTTGAGCTGAGAACTGGTCAATAGCAGGGCTAAATGCAAACTCCCCACCACCTACTGCTCTCACATCAATTATGTCACTAGCTAATGAGACTCTGACCACAACACCGGCCAATATTTGGTCAAAATGTAAGATGCTTCCACTATATAGCCACAACATCCTGCTTTTCGTTTATGTAACGATGCAGAGAGTATAGATTAAGCTTTTAACCATTCACACTAATGAACACTAATTGTTACAAAATTAAAATCTGACTTTTTTGCAAGAATTGCTAATAGTCTTTGCAATGTCATGCAAAGACTGGTAAATCCATTTCAGTAATTGAATTAGTAATTACGAAACTTTGATTTCAAAGTTAACCATTTAAGGGGAGAGTGCTTTTTCTCCTGTGAATTCTTCCATCTCATTATCCAAAGACTGCGCTACAGTATATCAGTACAAAACAAAAGTGCGGCATATGGCAAAAGGCTCTGGGAACCAGCCATTAACCCAAACATCGTGCAAAGACAACATGAGACAGCTTGATTACTTACACAGCCTGAAGCTGGTCAAGATGCTTATCAGTTCGGAATATAAGTTCAAACAGCTAGCAATGAAGGCTGACAGACAGCGGGTATTCATTTGAGCAAGCTGAGCAAGACCCTCCACACTTGTCTTCATTAATAGTTAAGTGACAATGTAATTTTCTGTGTATTATTCATAAGAGGAGGCAGGATTCCTAAGCATAACTATGATAAAAGTGTAATTGTGCACAAATATCTCATCCAATCACTTGTCCTCTAAGCAGAGCGGGTCGTTTGCTAGATCACTTCCTTCCCCCAACTGCAATCATGTTACACATTTGATCTTTTGAAATGACATCTTATTCCTCAGCTAGGGGCTGCCATTTGATTTTTGCCTTTTAGAAAATGAATGTGGCTGCTTTATAAATGCTTCATACCTTCTTCATTGTACCTCCCATACTGCCTTTCACTGTTCATTAATTAGGTCAAATTGATTTGGATACATTATTGCAGATTAGGTCAAATTGATTAGATAGATTTGAATACATTATTCCAGAAAAAACTGCAATGTCATAAGAGTTTCATTCATAACAAATTGGTCTCTTATATGCCTGTTGTTTAGGTGTCAGTATTTATTCCAGAAGAGACTTCTTGGTTTAAAATTATATTATTTATGTAAATGCTCTTACAGATGATCATTTATCTGACAGGACTAAGGGTCGCCCACCAAACGGTGAGAAAATATATGAAGCATCTATATAAGTGGTTTTTCTAATACAGATGGCATGGTAACTGCTTCCCCTATGAGCTGCATTCTAAATATACTTGTGCAAAGTAAGGAAAATCATATAAATACTGCAATGTCAATGCAGGCAGTCAGAGTAATTTCTCTTTGCTCTCTATGACAGTGCCTCATGATATATAACAGTAAAGATGAACTCAGTTAATAGACTGTGACACAACCATTAACTACAACTGTAATGAAACTATAATGGATTCATACATTAAACACAAGATAGAACACTAACAACAGATGCAGGTAAATGGTTAAATAGCACCTGGCCTGCTGTTTTGATCCTGAAATTCTAACATCTATCTTCCAACCACTTTTCCTGAACAAGGTCACGGGGATCCTAGAGCCTATGCCAGGCTGGATAATATAAACGACTGCGGGGCCCCCTGAATGGCATGCCAGTCCATTGCCGGGCACATGCACAGACACTCACATGCTACAAGCCATTATGCCTTTGCACATGACATGAAGAGAACATGCAAACTCTACACCCAGAATGATGGTAGGACTGGAGCCCTGAAGCTGTTTGACGACCATGTTAATTCCACAAATTCCACAAAAATCCTATAATCCACCCCGAAACAATATTAAAGCACACAGCAAGAAAACTTTTGATGTAATTAAATGTTTCTTTTATATCTATGGGCAAGGAAATTAGCATGGAAAAATAGAACTATATCTGGGCTAGTAGAGACAGGAGAATTATTTTTTTAATTGTAACAGTTTTTATTAGATTCTTAATAGCTAAAAATGCTTGGCATTGTTAAGCAAAAGGACAATTGTTGCTGAATCATTTGTTTGTATGCAAAGATGTCCAGAAAAGTCAATGGCTGTTCAGGCAATGAAATGTCATCATTTACTGCAAGCTCTAGGTGATGAAGTGGTGGCTCTGAGGCGAGGGTTCTGTCCCAGTAACCTGCAGTCGCTTTGTGCTGGGTACGACGTTAATCTACACCCAGCCTAACAAGGTGGTCCTCCAACTTAAAGGGATATTCGGTGGCAGGATTGGCACTCCAGCCAGCAGAAGAAAACTCGCACTGGTGCATTTGGGCTAGTGTAGTGCTGAAGTCTCACCCACCGCATGGCTGCACTCAGGTTCTCATCCCTGAGGTGGTTAGTTGGGTGGTGGGTGTGGCGACACGATGTAATCAGCATGCACTCCTTACCGACCTCTTGGTGAATTGTAACACTCCTCTGAATAAAATTTAGCCTTAGTGAAAATAAAACTAAATTATATTCAGTATAAGACTTTATGGAGCAAGCAAACAAAACGTGGAACGTTATAAATGTTGCTGCTATCTGTCAGGTGTCTGGATAGGACCCATACCTGGTTTCAGCCCCATTCCAAATATAATTTCCAATTAAATTACATTTTTAATAACCCTGCCAAGGCCGTCGAAAAACCTTCACAAATAGGTTTTGTTGAAACTGCTGGCCTTTGATAAGCTGGCTAATTCAGTACTTCTTAATGAAAGTGTGAGAGTGCTTCTTCAGTTAAGCTCATGCAATTTCGTTCTCACCCCAGGATGGTGGCTGCTTGTAGCTACACTGACTTGCAAGTTCATAAGCAGGCCTATAATAATGATATAAAATTATTATACAGCCAAAAGCATTAACACTTAAATTTCTAGCCAGTCATGCTTCGTGCACCTCACAGAGTGACTGTAAAAATGGCAGATGATTCAGGACACACATAAGACTAGGCTTCAGGTCCTTTTCAAAAAGTCCACAGCCATTTTCTAACCTGATTTAATTTTCCAAGATCTAGATGTTTAACAGAGAAAAGTAACGAATGATATAACCCCAATTGTTATATCCATTAAACATATTTGTAAATTGTAGAATATCGCTAACTATCTGCATTGATAAGTAAGTAATATAATTTTTATATTACTCTATACAATAGAGTTACTTTACTGAAGGAGTAAAAAAACTTTTGCTGATGACTGGCAGCATTTCTGATTGAGATGCTAAGAGTGTCCCTCAGATATTTCCATCAAAGGGTGACTCCACACTTCGAAAATGGCGTGGTCTATTCCAACTTTCCCTCCAAAAGTGTGGGGTGTGGAGTGTGGAGTGAGTCTTCCCAAAATGTCTTAATCCTATATTGAATAAGTGAATATAGAAAGTGATAAATGCATGTATGTATCATAAATAATAATAATAATACATTTTATTTATAATGCCCTTTACATCACAGGATCTCAAAGGGCTACAAGTTAAAAAAGAGACAAAATAAACAATTTAAAAGTAAACAATTCTGAAACTTCTAAGTGGGGGAACCAAAGGTTTTGTTAAACTGAAATGTCTTAAGATGCTTTTTGAAACAGTCAGTGGGCTGAGGTGCCCTCAGCTGCTCAGGGAGGGCATTCCACAGGCATAGAGCAGCAACACAGAAAGCCCTATCTCCCATAGTCTTCAGATTGGTTCTGGGTATGTGGAGGAGGTCCGAGTGCATAGAACGGAGGGAACGTGTTGTGGGTTGATAAGTTCTTTGAGGTGGGGGGGAGGCACGTCCATGGATGCATTGATGTGTAAGAAGCAAAACCTTATATTCAATCCTAGCAGAGACGGGAAGCCAATGAAGTTAGTGGAGGATGGGTGTGATGTGCTCATGTTTTCACACTCGCAACAGGATCCTGGCTGCAGAGTTTTGTATGTATTGGAGCCTCTGTAGGCTCTTCCTAGGACTCCCAAAGAGAAGTGCATTACAGTAGTCCAGTCTAGAGAAGATAAAGGCATGGACCAGCTTTTCGGCATCAGACCTGACCGAGCAAAGAAAGTTAGAGAATGAAGAGCATGGGGCCAAGAACTGAGCCCTGGGGAACACCACAGGAGACTGTGTGTGGATGTGAGGTGGAGTGACCCATAGCAAGGTACTCTATCCAGTTTGTAAGGTATGATTGGAACCAGCTGAGGGCAACGTCAGTGAGTCCAAAGGTGGAATGTAGCCGGGTTAATAAGATGTCATGGTCAACTGCATCAAATGCAGCAGATATGTCCAGGAGGATAAGCAAGGAGGGAGAGCCAGCATTGAATGACATCAGAAGATCATTTGTGACTCTTACAAGTGCAGTTTCTGTGCTGTGAGTTGACCGGAAACCAGACTGGAATTTTTCATAAAAGTTGTTGAGTTTTAGGTGGTTCTGCAGCTGGATGGCAACTACTTTCTCATGCACTTTGGATATGAGGGGGAGATTGGAGATGGGCCTATAATTGGAAAGGACTTCTGGGTCAAGGTTGTGTTTTTTGAGAAGTGGTCTTTATAATGGCTTTCTTTAAGACAGAAGGGATGTGACCAGTTTGAAGAGAGTGATTTATAACAGAGGTGATAAGGGGACTTAAGATAGTGATATGGGTCTGCACCAGGGAGGCTGGAAAGGGGTCCAAGACACAGGTATAGGGTTTCAGCTTCCTGGTGATGTTCTGCACCTTCTGATGAAGCCAGAGAAGTATTAAGAGAGGTGTTACAGTTCACATAAACAGTTGCACCAAATGCTTAACAAAGTATTAAATAAATCAATTAACATTGAATGCAATGAATCATTTAAATCATTGTTTTTAAACTGCTCTTAAGATTTCTCAACTACAAAACTTGCATGCTGATATGTCTGCTGAAAAGAAAAACTGGAGTTCACCAGAAGTACCAGAACTGCACTTTTTAAAAAGGTATTTTCTGCTTAATTCTATTAAACAAATCATAAATGTGAGCAAATGGCTTGACGTGATCCTGGCCATAAGGGAGTTGAGGAGAGTGGACAGCATAAAAAAAATCTGAGGAAGCTATTTTAGTTTTGTTATTTTATTTGTACAATAGTTAGAATCTCTGCGATCCTGACATGTAAGTGGCTGGAAGAGGGATGCATGGCATTAAGCTTGAATCACTTTTCTCTCAATGTAAAATAAACAGCTAATACATTCTAATAAATTCTGAGGTTTATGTACAATTTGATACTTTATCAATCTGCCGGTTCATCACATTTTTAGATTTGGTAAAACGAATTTATGTCATAATCAGAAATATTGTATAATCTGCTGTTATGGAGCAAAATCAATTTATAGTCCACAGTCCACTTTTGTTAACCCCAGAACTCAAAAGATAAAAAAAGAATCCCTTTATAAGAGTGTAACAGAAAATGAATCCCCAAGTACTGACTTGGAAGGCCACCATCACAGACATTAACAACAAATGACATTACTTAACCATCAATATGTGAATTTGTATTATGTTTATCATTTCTAGAAAAACTATAGTAATAGAGTGCTAGGCCCCACCTAAGTACTGTTAGCAGTTCTGTTATTATCAGATTATTTATCTGTAAATAGCTGACCTTTATACAATGAAATGTAAAACATATATATTACATTATAGTTTTGAGAACTCGAAGAATATCCTTCTATTTTATCATAGATACATACACACTGAAACATATTTGGAAATATATTTATCATATCTGATATTTTCCTGACATGTTTTGGTCAGTCCTTCTGCTGCATAAAATCTAGAAATTGAATAAGAAGGTAGGCAGACTGCAGGGAAACCATGACAGAAATGGTGCAGGGCTTGGGTTGGAAATATCCGGAGATCAAACATTGAAACCTGGCGGCAATGGCAAGAACAGTAAATGGGGGCATTTAAATTTTGGGTCCTGGTAGAAGGTTCGATGAGGGGACTTAGGACAGTATCAAGGACAGAAACCTTGAGCTGGGCAGCAGTGTAGCCAGTAGGAATTATCATTTTTAATTACCCTTGATGCACTATTACCCTATAGGCAGAGACACGCTGCAAACCTAATTCTGTGAATAAATCTTGATAGTCATGGTGGTAGGAAATGGGTAGCAGAGTAAAAAGAAATACGAAGGGCAAAAATTAAGGATGCCAGGTTTATACACTATTCAACTACTGGGTAAGAAAATCTGGTGAAGGGACAAGATGGGACAAGATCAACAGAGACTGAAGAGGACAGAACAAGACAAAGGTAATAAATTAATGAAAGCGGTAAGACAACCAGATACCTGGTTAGAAACACAACCATCATGCAAGGGACTGTAAAGAATATTCCAGCCATCGATCACATATCTGCTGAAGCAGCTATCAGACCATGACAATCACAATCATCATGACAATGGTCTAGTAGATAGTGGTGTAGAGAGAAAAGAGACAGTGCCTGGACTTCTGGGGGAGGGAATCACACACTCTGCTTTGGAACAAAGAGCCTGTCAGGTACATGGAAGGACTTTGAGTGGTTAAATGAATTGTTTTTGTTATGTCCTGCCCGTCATGTTCGCCGGACCCTCCTGTCTCCTCCCTAACATGGCCTTGATGAGCCACACCTGTTGCCTGTTACCCCTCGTTAGTCTTTGTGTTTAAGTACCTGGCCTTCTTGTTTTGACCACTCGTGGTCTTGTTTGTTACACTGCTCCTGTTCAGTTAATACAGTAAAACCTCTTTTTGCCAAAGCCCGTCTTCGAGTCCTTTGTCCAACTTGGCATCACAAAATGAGTGTATTCAAAAACACATGGGCCCTAAAGAGTGTTAATTCTCTTGTTGTTATCAATACATTTTTAACATTATGAGCTGTTCATATCAGCACTCAAACTGCCAAGCAATCAAAAATCTCTGTTGCTACTGTACATTCAGAAATTAAAAAAAAAACAATAGAATTTTGCTAACATCCAAATTGGTGAGAAACTCTCAAATACATAGCGTATGATTTAAAATAAGCTAATAGGCTACTGACTTAATAACATGGGCTGAAATGGTGGCACTATGGTTAGCCATATTGTCTCACATCTTTGGGACCAGGGTCGGACTCTCCGCCACAGCTCCATGTGTGCGGAGTTTGCATATTCTCCACGTGTCATCATGGGGCTTCCCCACACAGTCCAAAAACATACAGTATGTGAATTGGGATTTCCAAATTGCTTGTAGTGCTGCAACGAGTTGACACACCATCCTTGTTGTTCCGCGCCTTGTTGTTCCACTGAGACTCTGAATAGGACAAATGGGTACAGAAAAAGGATGGATGGATGGATTTAATAACATCATAGTGAGAAATATAAAAATCTGGCTGCTTATTAATTCAGTAAATGATGAGTAGTACTTCTTAATTCTACTTTTTTCTTTATTCATTTTTTATTTTTGAAAAGCAACTTCATTTTCTCTAAAGCATGTTAATGTTACAATAACAATCTTGTAAATTCAGCAAACACATTTTCTATTTTTTTTGCATGACATTTTTCACGATATATTAAACAGGGGTGTAACGACATACTTAGACCACGAGACGAGACGAGACACGATATTGGGTTCGCGAGAACGTGACGAGAGGATATTTTAACAAAATTTTAAGGAAAACTTCAAAGAGGAACTATATTACTGGAAAGAAGCCTTTTATTTGATTAATTTGAAAGACAAAAATGCTAAATAATGCAGATGTATGGTGAATATATGTATCATATCGTATGCAGTAAAGAACAGAACAAATATCTAGCACCATTAAATTTCACCACAACCGACCAAATGACAGGCTTCTCTCCTATTTGACTTCTCAACTGAACACAAAATAGAATATAAATAAAACAATATAGTAACAAGCATAAAACTTTTCTTGGTATTATTTAAGTAAAAAGCTATGATGGTGCTGCAAATGGCTTTGCATAGTTAGCCGCTGTGTACGGCATTATTTTCCAACCATGCTTACAGATGGCTACTATGGAAATTCGTCAAATGCCGACATGCTTACAGGAGCTGATTTGCAGCGCCTTTATCGAGACCATATATATATATATATATATATATATATATATATATATTCGGAGTGAAAAGCGGTCTCGTGAAGGCGCGCTGCAAATCAGCTATAGTCACTATAGTTACATCCCAAATGTTAGATGACACGTTAAAATAAGGGCTACACATATTGTGAGTCATACAGATCCATACTATACCCACCCATTACATATTTACTGGATATTTAATAGAATTTTGCTTAATTAGTAGGCGTATTCATATTACATTCAGCACGAAACATCTGCGTTTTCAGAGACATAACTGCTGTTGTCTTAAATGTCATTAAGCATTATGCTAATGTAATGTGTGCCACTGTTCACAGAATATTAATTGAATAAGATAAACTAAGAGTATATTCATCAAATCTTATTGAATAGTTTGCAGGAACCTAAAGAACATTTTATTTTAATTGATTGCAAATTCATTTAATTTTAATTAGGCCTACATCAGTTACTACAGGGAGAGATTTATCCATAACAGTAGAATAATAACAGCATTCCCCACCTTGATATTGTCATATTTGCCATACTTGGCATACAGTCCACACCATGTATTACCTGCCGTAGGTGTGGTTGTCCTTTGTTGCCATGTCCAGCTCCCAAATGTGGTTTCACTAAGTAATACTTCACACCTGCAGTTAATAACGCCATCTGTTGATATTGTATGTGGAGCATGCTGGGAAAATTTCTCTAATGCTTGGTGTGTTCTCGAATGCCATGTGTGCCCTTGCTCGCATCTTGCATGAATCCTGTCCGAATCTCGTCTTTAGCCATTGTATAAATTACCCACAGTGTTTACCTTGCTGTACGGCATCAGACCTCCCTGTATTTCCCTGTTGTGTGTGTTCAGTGGTTGTCCAATGCTTATGTTCGTCCTTTAAAGGGTTTAATAAAAAGGTGGCATTTCCCCTTAAAGCGAGTCTCTGTTTTTTGCCACTGCAGCACTGCCCTTCTACTGCGGTACCTCAGTCTGCCAGACATTACATTATATTTTCTCTCACTTCAGTAACTGCTTTCTTGCATAGTCTTGGCTTGGGTTCTGATGATGTCCTCTGTCTTGGCATCTTGGGCTGCTTTTATTTGGCTTAGTGATTTGTATTGGTTCTGGTTTTTAATGCTAGATTGTTCTCCTTGTTTACGGTTTAGCTTAGCCTCCTAGGTTCGGTTTGCTGTTCCCCTGATTCTATTTCAGCCTATGATCTCACACTGAGTGCTTCCTATCCAAAGCAACACATCTGCAAACCAGCCACCACTCACCCACACACCGATTGCATTGAACTGGTCACACCCCACAGGAATTTTAAATATAATTGTTATTTAATCTAACACAACATAAATATTTATGTAATACATCTACTGTCTACTGCATCTACTGATCATTTATATGTACAAGTGAGTGAAGTATACTTTATATTGATAACTGAAAGAGAAAATTGTATATAACTTTTAGTCTATTCTACCAATACATATTTGGGCACATATTTATCGATTTTGTATATTCTACTGTTTATTTGTATTTGCATGTTTGAAGAGTCAGATTTTATTCCACGGAAACCACATTTTCTAATGTAGCAATATTTCATTTTTGCAAAATGCATTTTTTTCTATTTCAGATTCCCTTACACTGTACTGTAATTTATAGGAGCAGAACATGTGTAAGTCTTAATCTACTTTCCCACAGTAAATAAAGTCTACTATTCTGAGATATTTTCCTGTTCCTCATGAGGGGAGGGGCCCGAGTGACAGATCGGACTGATACCCACATGCTTATAACTTGTTCATCAATCAATGGCTGACAGATTCTGAGTCTGCACAAATCCCAGATGATTAATAGCATGCTTTGCTCAGCATATAAGTTATCTATAGATTATGTTGTGCTGCAAATTCTGCTGGCATAGCTGAGAAGAGAATGCACTTAAACGAGTGGATATGGGCCTTTTAAAAAAATTCTTAATTCTTTCTGCATAGTTTCTGATACTGTTGTGGGTCCTGTTGCTGTTCATTTTGTTAAATGTACGATGGTACTCGATTCTGTCTTCCCAAAGCAGTAGGCGGTGTCATGTTTTTCTTCCTTTGTTTTTGTTTGTTCATACTCTACACTGATGATGACAATAGTTCTTTGCCAAATCGCTTTAGCTATCCCATTATTCATACACATTTGCTGATCACTTTAATTTGGCTTATGTACATCCAATTAATAAGATTCACCCTTTGACAAACAGCAATTAAAAAATTCCACTGGCTCTATACCTGTCTATCCTCAGTCTGTCAGTCTGTATACCACTGCCAACAATGTACAGATACTATATAT
>JABFEB020000092.1:16453924-16483207 GCA_019775895.2 Stomatorhinus ivindoensis | reverse complement strand
GGGAAAAAAAACGTATATTTATCACGTTATGGGGACATTGTGTCCCCATAAGGATAGGTATACCTGTTCGCGCGCGCGCGCACACACACACACATATACTGTACACTGTATATCCACTGTATATCAGACTTATGTGTTGATCACTTTACCAATCGTTATAAACTGGTTTTTGATCTTCTGTGAGTTTTAGGATTGCAATAACTGAACATCTGTTCCAATTTGTTCATTGTGGGTACAGTAGGACTTAAGTGAATGCGAATGTGGAGAAAGAATCCAAATGTGGTGATTCTGTTAAATCTATTAAAGCATTAAACCCATTCTGAAATTCAATAAGGGGTAATTAACTGCACTACTTCTAATGATCAATTAGTCCTGTTTCTTTTATTTTCGGTAATAAAGAAATATGTATATGTAAATTGTACTCAGTCTTACCATGTGACAATTTCTCCAAAGCCTTTAACTGTAATTTTAATGAATATACAAATGTTCTTTTGCATGGTTCATAATACAATTAACTATTTCAATTAACAGTTTCTGTCCATTTAACTATCTGGATTAATATGCTTCACACATATATATGTACAGATATATTGCCAAGAGTATTGGGACAAATGAACTTTAATCACATCCCATTCTTAATACATAGGCTTAAATATGAAGCTGGTCCACCCTTTGCAGCTATAACAGCTTCAATACTTCTGGGAAGGCTGTCCACATGCTTTAGGAGTAATGTAGGAGGAATTCTTGAACATCCTTCCAGGAGAGCATTTGTGAAGTCAGGCACTGATGTTGGACGAGAAGGCCTGGCTCGCATTCTCCATTCTAATTCATCCCAAAGGCCTCTTTGCAGGCCAGTCAAGTTCCACCACACCAGACTTGCTCATCCATGTCCTTATGGACCTTGCTTTGTGCACTGGAGCGCAGTCATGTTGAATCAGGAAGGGTCCATCCCCAAACTGTTCCCACAAAGTTGGAATCATGAAATTGTGAATGCTGCAGCATTAAGAGTTCCTTTCACTGGAAGTAAGGAGCCAAGCCTAACCCCTGAAAAAAGACCCCACACTATAATCCCCCCTCCGCCAAACTTTACACTTGGCACAATGCAGTCAGGCAAGTACTGTTCTCCTGAGAACCATCAAATCCAAACTCATCAGATTGCCAGACAGAGAAGGGTGATTCCTCACTCCAGAGAACACGTCTCCACTACTTTAGAGTCCAGTGGCGGTGTGCTTTACATCACTGCATCTGATGTTTTGAATTGCACCTGGTGATGTAAGGCTTGGATGCAGCTGCTCGGTCATGGAAGTTCACTACACACTGTTCTTGAGCTAATCTGAAGGCCACATGAAGTTTGGAGGTCTGTAGCTGTTCTCGGCACACAGTTAGGCCACTTCTGCACACCGTGTGCCTCAGGATGCGTTGTCCCTGCTTTATGATTTTACATGGCCTAACACTTTCTGGCTGAGCTGCTGTTGTTCCCAATTGCTTAAATTTTGTTATAATACAACTAACAGTTCACTGTGGAATATTTAGTAGCGAGGAAATTTCACAATGGACTTATTTCATAGGTGCCATCTTATTATGGTACCATGCTTGAATTCACTGAGCTTCTGAGAGCGACCCATTCTTGCACAAATGTTTGTAGAAGCAGTCTGCATGCCTATGTGCTTGATTTTATACATCGGTGGCTATGGAAGCGATTGGAACAAAGAATTCGATGACTTAGTATATGTGTGTGTGTAGGTGTGCGTGCATGTGTGTGTGTGTGTGTGTGTGTGTGTAGACATTAGCTCCAAGTGCATATAACTCATCTCAGAGCATGAATCTGAAATAACATTCAGCAGGCCACATTAATTATGACTGGAGTTCAGTAAACTCTTACTGGTCAAAATGCAAAGCATTCCACATGGCTCGTACCACCCAGTGTCCATTTTCTGCCCCGCAGTCTTTGAGGCTATTGGAAAGTATATGCGGGAATCAGGCAGGAAAGGGAGCCGGGGCTTGCTGGCCGGATGGATAGTTCCAGAATAAGGTGTGCTGGAGAAGGACTCGAGTGCAGATGGTTGGCAGAATGAGAGGATGTGAGCGAAGACACGCTGACCAGGAGAACAGGACTGAAAGACAAAACCAAGCAAATAAATTACACATCCAAGTGTAAAATGTCTGGAATCCTGACTGACAGGTGCAATGGCAGGTCTGTATGTGCAGACCTTCCACTATTGGTTGGAAGGAAGTGTTATGGGTCACTCATTTCGGGATGGATGCAAGAAAACCGGGCCACACATATAACAATACTGATGTTATTATATTTTATTTTGTTTGATGTAATAGTATTGACTGCAAATGTGCTCTAATTTTATTTAGATGTTCTAAGTTCTAATTTTAATTTAATTTAACTACAGAGAGTGAGCAAGTGTTTGCTTATTTGTGTGGGGAAGCTTTTCAGATTTTAGCTGCACAGATGTAGGAATTGACTGTCATGGCCTGTGCGTGGATTCATTTCCTATTCCCTGCACATATTAGTCACTATTTGCAAGTGTCTATATTTCTACAAGAGAGAATATGCATGTTTAATTTTAACATTCATTTGGAATCATGCCCTTTTGCTCAATGAACAGTCACAGTTCTTACCAATGGCTTCCTGTTCTCTTTAGGAGGCTGTTATGCAAAGGATAATAAGCTCAACATACCTTTGGAATTTGTATAGTATGTACAAGGACATGACGGCCTGGCTTGCAAATTCCATTTTAATTCATCCCAAAGGTGTCTGATGGGATTGAGGTCAGGGTTCTGTGTGGGTCAGTCAAGTTCTTCCACACCAAACTCACCCAACCATGTCTTTATGGACCTTGCTTTGTGCACTGGGGCACAGTCATGCTGGAACAGCAAAGGGCCGTCAACAAATGGTTCCCAAAAAGTTGGAAGCATAGAGTTGTCCAAAATGTCTTGGAGTTCTCTTTACTGGAACAAAGGGGCCTAGCCCCTCCCCTGAAAAACACCCCCACACCACTATCCCTCCTCCAATTTTACAGTTGGCATAATGCAGTCAGGCAGGTAACATTCTCCGGGCCTCTGCCAAACCCAGACTCGTCCATCAGTCTGCCAGCCAGAGAAGTGTGATTCATCACTCCCCAAAACACATTTGCGCTGCTCCAGTCCAATGGCAACATGCTTTACACCACACCAAATGACGCTTGGCATTGCGCTTGCATGCAGCTGCTCGGCCATGGAAGCCCGTTCCATGAAACTCCCGGCACACCATGTTTCTGCTGGAGTTAATACCAGAGGAAATTTGGATGATCTCTGCAGTTATTGAGTCAACAGAGCGCTGACAACTTTTATGCAGTAGTGCCTCAGCACTCGGTGACCCCGCTCTGTTACTTTACGTGGTCGGCCACCTCATGGCTGAGTTTCTGTTGTTCCTAAATGATTCCACTTTGCAGTAATGCCTTTTACAATTCAGCGTGGAATATCCAGCAGGGAAGACATTTCATGAACTGACTTATTGCAAAGGTGGCATCCTATGACAGCACCACGCTTGAATTCACTGAGCTCTTCAGAATGACGCATTGTTTCAGAAATGTTTGTAACCCTGGCTGCATGGCTGAGTGCTTGATTTGGTGAAAGAGTTAGAAAATGTTATGTAAATGGGCATGTATAATAAGCTGAAGCATCAACCTACACCTTTTCTGGTCAATATGTATGTATGTTAATGTATGTTTGTGTCCTCCTGAGACCCAAGGAAAAAAGTGTCCTAAAATTTTAGGTTATTATAAGACATCTTACAATTTAGATTTTTTCAAATTTATTTTTAGTTTTAATTTCACAGCAAGTCCTCTTTAGTGTACAACAGGAATAAATATGTTTCCTTACATCAGTGAAAAGATAGATGAAAAAGTAAAATGTCCACTACAATGGACATAAATGAATGGGTGGGCTCTCAGGAGAGTTTGTATGTGTGTGTGTGTGTATGCATGTGACCGAAATTAAAATGAATTAATTTATTCATTCATTTTATGCACCTGTGGCAATTGGTATGAATGAAACACTTGAATTCAATGATTAAGAGATGTGTCCCAATACTTTTATCCATATAAGGTATATGAAGTCACATTGGTAAGTTTTTGTTTTAGGTTGCTTGTTACTCTAAGTAAAAAATAACTTAAAATTAAAAGTTACCAATGTGACACCTATCTGAAAAAAAAATCTACAAAATCTACAAACATTTGGCAAAATACTTTCATTTTTATAAAATGATAGCGGTATTGCTGTGAGGACACATAGTAGGACATGTGTGTTGGTGGTCAGTTTACTATGTGCACCTGCTTGTTAATGTAAACAATCTGCTCCTCCAAACAGCCAATCATGTGGCTGTAGCGGAAGGTACACCGCACACAGACAGGACCAAGAAGCCCAGTCACTGCAGCAGGTCCGTGGCTGAAAGCAGTTTGTTAATGCGAGAGGTCAGTGGAGAGAAGCCAGACCCGCTAAAGCTAACAGGAAGTCCACAAGTGCAAAAATAGCAGCTCAGTGCAACAGCGGTTTGCATTCCTCTGAGGCTTTTATGAACTTATCTACCCTTGAAGGTGTTCTGGAGGTAAAAGTGGGGTGCTGGACTAGCCAAACATACCCATTAACACTGAGTTTATGTTATTCTATGAGTATTTTAGTCTTTTAGCCATTTATTCAAGTATGGGTACATAAGATTTCTTTGGTTTTCACATACCCCATCAAAGTTTCCAGCGAGGCACATGCATAAATCTCTTTTCTCTGTTTTAATTTGTAAGCAACATATATGCTGTAGACAGACATGTTACTGTACATGATATATCAAACTAAGAGCCCAGTGTGATGGTATGTTTGAGATCAATATCAGTCCACTGCAGTATGAAACATAGCAGCATTTGTATTAGTTTAGACCTGCGTGGCCTTTCAAAGATATTCAATACATTCTCAAATCCAGCAACTTCAAAATAAGAATAGATTTGTTTATCGTGTGACCTGATCCACCTGGAGTGATTCAGGGATAAAATCTTTAAATGAAATAAGTGTATAAATCAAAATGTACACAGAGAAAGAAATATGGTAGTTTTATTTTGTTACTGTCTCTGGCGGATACCTATTTAGAGTCTGGAAAGAAAAACTGAGTGGGATTTGGGTAAACATTATTAAATCACAAAGTGCATCATTTATATAAATGAAAGATCATTTCTTTTTATCTGGGAGTGTATGGACACAACAAACACAGAAGACATGTGGATCTTTCTTTTTCAATTACTAATGTTGTGTCCTTTAAGATGAGCTAGTTGACCAGCCCCTAATCACACAAGGGAGAATAAGTATGACATTCTCCATGCGTCTATGCAAGGTTGCCTTTTCCCCTCAAACTGGTGGGTTAGACCAGACTTGAATTATTTAAATCTGAATGCAACTTCACACATAAATATATCTGTTGTGATGTCCATTTATAAATGTCATCATTTAGCAAATATTTCTGTACCACTTTACAATAAGACTACATTTATAAAGGGTTTATAAGTTGTTTATGATCATATTATTAATTAGGCTGAAACATTTTGTAAATCATGAATAGACTTTTATGAACAACTTACAGCAGTTTATTATATTATTGTTATTAATGAGTTTTTTCCATTTATAAGTGGTAAAAGGGAGCTTTATTGTAAAGTGGTACCAATAATTCTCCATCCAGAACTTTCCTTGAGAACTTGTGCTCTAATATTCCCCAGGTGCTTGGCGCTTTCATCACCTTAAAGGAATCACCAATTGGTGACTTTGTAACCCTCTCTCCGCTGAGACTATTGACTGTCTCGTTTGAAGGAGCTACAGACGTGAGATCATTGCCTACCAATATCATTTCTATTCTCCTACACTTACCTAAATTACAATATAGGATCATAAGCAAACTATGATTACAAGAATGTACAGTAAGCGATTACCATAGATCACCAAGTGCATCACAAGCCCAGGACATTCGGGGCTTGTAAATCCGAAAAAGCCCCGGATGACTTGTTTAGCTAAGATGTTTTAACAACCATGGTCTTAATTTGAACCTTCGCACAGATTAGGTCTGTAGGCTAAGCTCTGGATGTTGTAAGATCCTAGAAACACCCCTGGTCACTGCAGTGCATAAAAAGTCCAACAATTTAAATAAAAGACATTAAAAGGCAAAGTCAAGGGGTGGCATGGTATTGTTATGAATTTGACTTGGCTTCCAGTCACAATCTAAAAACATACTGATACCATGAAATGATATCTGTGATATCATATGAATTGTATGTCTAAGTCATGTGGCTTTTGTAGGACTGACACCCTGTCCAGTCTCCACCCTGACTCAGCCATCCTGGGAAAGGCTCTTGACTAACAATAATGGTGCACTGGATGAGCAGTTATGGGAAAGGGATGCATTTACAAAGCAGAATAAAACAAGCTTGCCAAATGTGTACTTCAACAAATCTACATCAATCGTTCAAAGAATTTATTAAGCTAATTCAAAAAGGCAGCACTGTGGCGAGTAATAGAAAGCTAGCAAATCAAAATCTAGGGCTCCCACAGAGATGCTTCCTGAGCATTAATTAAATGCCTCCCCAGCATGTTCAGTGCTATGCATAATAGCGGGTAGGCCTTTTTCTAATTACAGCTAACGGAGCTGCAAAGAGAAGACCTTGATGGTTTGAAGGAGGGGTGATTTTTGAGTCCCGTTTGGCAGGTTTTTTAATGACAAGGCATGCTCAGCTAGTACTTTCATGAGCAACAGTGTCTAAGGCAATATTGGCACTGAACTCAGAGTGAGGGAAATTACCTGCAAAGACCAATAGTGGGCAGAAGTGCATGACCTCTTCCCCGACCCCATTGGGGTATGCATTAATTCAAAAAACCTCAAAGGATCTATCTATCTATCTATCTATCTATCTATCTATCTATCTGTCTATCTGTCTGTCTGTCTGTCTGTCTGTCTGTCCATTGTGATCTGCATTCTTCTTTGTCATCAGATCTAAAAACCAAAATGTAATTGGAAAGCCACATGTAGACCACCTCTCAGTTAGGTGTGTGTTGATAAGACCTACTGATTATTTTTGTTTTGTTTTGGTTGTATCCCTTCAGTAGACTGTAGGCTACAACACAGATCAGCATAAAATTCTGATCCCATATTGCAGGAGCAGCAGGAGTTCCTTTTCCCCAGGCATCGTATTTGTCCTAGTCAGTCTTACATGCTCTGTCCTGTGCATATTTATATCACCCCAAGACAGCTAATAATGGTCTGATATGAAGAACAGTAAATAATAGCCAGGGATATTAAAGGGCCAGAATGTAACGAATGAAAAAAGCAAACATCCACTGAATTGCAAATAGGTACTGAAGTGCCAGAATCATAAATGACAAAGTCAGGATTTACCGCAGAATTAGGACATAAATGCATGTTATTTTTTATTTATTTATTTTGTTTTACGTTTTTTTATAGCGGAAATATGTATTTCTTGCATACACAAAAAACTGACATAAATATAAACTAGAATATGCTACTTCATATTCAATATGTTTAAATTAACTTATTTCAATGTCCAGTGAAATCATTGAAACATATTATAAAGTGCCAAAACAAAATAACGGAAGAAGACAAAGGCCCTAGGGATAGGTTTTTGTACAATGGACCTTTTAATGGTGCTAAATGAACCACATCTGGCTGAAAAAGGTCCCATCACCTGCAGGTTTATAATTTAATTTAGTTTGTATAGTGTTAATAAAAAATGCAATGACCAGAATTCACTGAAAATGGGACACATTAGTCCTATTGTGTTCATATATATACCTTACATAGAAGTATATTTACGATAGCTTATTTTAGATAAAGAACAAATCTTTTTAGTTTTAATGTTGATTTTCATCAAACTAAAGCAAAAATGACCTCCTGTTACAATATGAGGAACAGTAAATACAGATTTTTCTAAGTAAAACTTGATGCCTTTCTATTGGGGAAAGTACCTTTCAAACCGGTTTGTGGGCTCAGATGTGTGAGATGTAATGTTTAAATGAATATAAACTGCAGGATTAGCATCAGAAGTACTGTAAATCTTTGCTGGCTTTGCTGAAGTAAGTAAAGAACTATATTATTGAAAATGCTTTTGCATTTCTGGCTTCTTTAATTGGATTTAGCCAGATTCATTTAAACATTTCAGAGTATCTGAAGGACGGCAGACTGGAAGACGGACACTCGCATCCTCACTGTCATAGCTAATCTCTTTAAAACTGTTATATTCAATAGAGATTTAAAAAGTTACTTTTAAGACTTGACAGCAGCAATTAGCCTATTATTTACACACTGTCCTGGATGTGCTTGTGCCTTGTGTATAGTAGCCTGTCCTTTTATCACCTTTAAAACGTTAAAGAATGCCTCAGGTCACCTGTAGGGTAATGCAAATAAATGTCGGGAAATTTCATAATGTTTAGAACATGACTGTTCATTACCTTGCCTTAGGAAAAATACAAAATTATTGAAGTTTAACAATTGTATTCATGGTGCTGACATGCATTTTAAAGGTGAATGGAAATTTCAGAGAGCAAGGATGCTACTTTCCCTTTCATTTCCCCGGTCATTCTTCATACTGCAGTAGTTACGCCTGAGATGAAACATTCAGAGATCTGATCATGACATACATGTTTATTCCCCAAACCCTGGCAGATATAAGCAGCTAGGAGACGGATTGCTTGATGTTCCGATGGACCGATGTTCCAGTTAAGCTGTGCACCTGTTCTTTTAGTCTATATAGACTATTTGGTATCATCAAATTTCGGGAGTTTTGTAGATGTAATTTTTATGCACTGCTTTTTGTGATGTAGCCAAAGCTTTGGTAATGAGGGAATGGGACAGTAATATGATTGATGTGTGACAATTAGGGCTATACCCAAACCAGTGGCACTAATTCAGAATGATATCATCTTCCAACTATGCTTCCAGTCTTGACAGAAGGAAGCAAGGACATTACCCATGGAATTGGCATGTTACTCCCATGTTAGAGTACTGTCAAAGTTAAACTGAAACTTACTTCAGTGTTAAACTAAATATCTTAATTATTTTTTCCATAAAATGCAGATCTTTATTCGTTAAACACTCAAATATCACTTAGGTGTCAAGTAATGTGTTTGGACTTGGTTGTTTTTGTGGTTCAGCTTAAGACAAACGCTCTACAATAGTAATGTATAAAAGAATGTCTTTTACATATAAATGAAGACTAAGTGAATATGTGTCAGTCGTGTTTGTTCCCTATTGTGATCAATGAAGTGGATTAATCGGGGCTTTGTCCAAATCAGGAACACTTTAATTATGGTTGCTGACAGGCTTCACTTTCTAATTAATTACCACAGTTTTTTTTTTTTTAATAAAACTTGATCCAGCCATTTTTCCTTTATAAAAAGTGTTAAGATTAAAAAAAAAACACTGTTGCTGTCCAGGTGAATGAAGAATACCATGGAAACCCTCAGCTTGGGATAATGAGAAATAAACATTAGCCTAGAGATGTATTTATGTTATGGTCTGACTGCATACCTTGCATGTGACAAATAAAACCCTTGAATCCTTGAAGCGATGTCAGCTAACATACCCATTACTAAAATGAAATGTTGTGGTGCAATGTTTACTAACTAAAGGGCATACATGGCAAATAAATAACATTTTAAAAAACATAAGGGTTTGTCTTGCATCTCCACTCCTGAGCGGTTCTTGTTTTTGACAATCAGACACTGACAAGATGGGAGGGTGAATTCATTCAATGCAAAAATAGAGAATACGTCATTGCGGACTTTCACGTCAAACGTCATTTAACTAGCCTTGTCACTTTTTTCAATAGAGAAGGGAAAGTAGAAACGCAACAAATTGGGGCGATATTTCACTCACCAGAGACCTACCTTGTGAGACGCTATTGCCTACAAATTACATTTGGGAGTGAAAGTCAAGCTACTACAGAAGCAGCCTGCCGGAAGTCATTAAGCACTTTAAACGGATCTGTCACCGAGTGCTAACAAGGGGATTAGCGCTGGATGCCGAAAAGCCTGGGTGCTGGAACAGGGGGTCAGCTCTAGACTCCAGTTGTTTAGGAAAGACGTAATTGCATTGCAGCTGCTAGGCAGCCCTGGCCGTGGCTCTCCAGTCACTCTGCGAATATCTGTAAGAGGCGGAACTGGAAAGTGTGTGCCCCAAAATGTCCTTTTCATCCTCTCTGGCATTCTCTGATGGAACGCCAGAAAGAGCACTACTAGAACTCACAGAATCACAAGTGAAAATCAAAGTATCTGTACTGTTTCTTTATGCTGCACTTTGGAAAGTTTTGAAAAACAACCAGTCGTGGAAGTTTTTGTATTTTGAGGATTAATTGTGCAAATATTACTCTTTTGAGGTGTTTGATCTAAGGTATATCCATATGTCTACCCAAGGCAGTGAGTGCCCTGATAACACGTTGGAAACATGTATGCA
Organism: Stomatorhinus ivindoensis; assembly: GCA_019775895.2. Classification (NCBI taxonomy): domain Eukaryota; kingdom Metazoa; phylum Chordata; class Actinopteri; order Osteoglossiformes; family Mormyridae; genus Stomatorhinus; species Stomatorhinus ivindoensis. The sequence continues at coordinate 16,472,721 of JABFEB020000092.1, read as the reverse complement.
ACAAGCAAACTTTCAGTTTAAAATTCGTATTTTAATATTGCAATTGCTTTTTATGACCCCCCCCCCACACACACACACACACACACAAAGTCAGGAACACTCACCTGTCACTGAGCACCGTCATCACACAAATACCAAGGGACCCTGGAGCCTTTATTGTGTTGTGTGATAAGTCAGACACAGAGTGCCTCTCACCAGAATGCGGGTAAAGGGCAGTGTCGAGGATGTGTCACCTGTTCCTGTCAAACCTTCATGATTAATTTCTTTCTTTGAGGCCAGCGCTAGAATCCATTTGGGAGTAACTTCATCTGTCTTTGATCAAGGTAACCTCAAAGATGATAACCTAGTCCCAGATAATTCTTTTGTTATATCAGAGAATAGCACATCTTCTGATTAGGTCTTGTCTTATTATCTCATTTTGCCCTATGTAATGTTCTAGTATTAATATTATTATTTGTTGTATTGTCCTTTTTGGTTAATTTAAAACTGGATATTATATCCCAAGGTGTTTTCTTATATAGATAGATCTAAATGACCCAGATATCCTCAGAATATTCAGAACTCATTATTGATGGAATTATTTCAGGCTAGAGCTTTAATTTAGAATGGGTCTTTTTGTGCTTTCCTACTATTAGTTAAAGGATTCGATAGTCCTTTCGCAATGAGGGGATTTTGTTGCTGATGCTGCTGGGCAGGTGTGCTTATTGCAGATTTACTCTCACGCCTGACGAGCCTCTCGGAGGCCAGTTCCCATTGTCACAAATAAGCACGAGAGGCGGCGAGAGTTTAAGATTTTCATCACATTCCCCGTGACGCAGGGGCGTGACAGTATTCCTTGCAGTCTGAGCGGTGAGGACAGGGACGGGAAGGAGAGGCTGGTGCACATCTGCAGCATGCTTACTGATCTCACACCATCATATAGTGTAACACAGGGGGACGTCTGAATGTCCAAAGTAACATAAGGCTAGAACACTGGGATAGAGCTAATAAAGGCCAGGAAGCTGTATCTCTATAAAAAAACAACGCTTGGTGAGAAAGAGGAAATCTGGGTGCTGTTAATTCAAAGCGGTCTAGAACAAAACACAGCCAACTCACACTAATGATGAAGGCTGCTTTAACAGCAGAGTGAAGCCTGTGTGGGGGACATATAGAAATTAGGCACAAGGTCTAATATTTTGATATCGTTCCAGACTGAAATTATATGTCTAACACGCTGCATTTAAAGTTGCGTCCACACAGAGGTGTTTCTCAGAAATTACATGGTGTTACTTTTTTACACATATGCATTTTGATATATTTTAAAAATATTTTCCCGTGAGACTGCTGTTCCTCACCTTTCTGAAGTAATGATGGTACAGTGAGTACTTTGCAAACAGCTTTGATAGCAAGTCATCTTTGTAATCACACTCGCTTAAATGGTAAGGAGAAGCATTTTTTTAGTGAATATGACTGGGGTTTAGATACTTAAGGTAATACTTCAGGTAATTGTTAGGTAATACTTTAAAGGCAATACTTTAGGTAATTGTTAGGTAATACTTTTAAGGTAATATTTTAGGTATTCGATCAGTTCTTAGTGTAACAGAGTTGCTCTTTAATGACAAAGTGTCTGTGATTTATCTGGCAAAATGCATATAATTGTCTTCAGATATTGTGACTATAATGTATAACTGTCTCTTGCAGTTCTTATGCACTGAGCAGGATTAAAGAAGACTCTGGACTGAAACTGTACTGTTAGGCCAGGTGACACGTATCTGAACCTACAGGCCCAGTGCAATCTTGTCCCACTTTGTTCGCAAGTACATCTTTTTGCTTGCATTCGGACTAGCTTTACTTATTATATACAGTAGATCTTGGTAACGTAACAGAGAGAATGAAAAAAAAGGTGTGTGGACAATTTAGCTGTCATAGGACAGAATTTGCGTACTGGAGACACACATTAGGATGCGTAAGATATCAAACAAGCTCAGGACTGGTTAGCATTTTCTCTGCTGTCACCAATCTGGTGCCTAAGTCAACAACGGTCACAGCAAAATAGAGGGGACTCCTCTTCAGATTGCTCATAATTCAAACTCCACTCTTAACAGCAGAACTAATGATGTGTACAGTCAGACATCCTTTTCCCAGGCCAAGATCTCTGACAGGCTCAAATGGAAACCCTTGGCAGCAATGCATTCCCCTTTTAACTCTGTACCCAAGATACCTTTCTGTAGATTTGAAATTAATATGTGTCCCACTTGACTGAAAAGACTTCTGCCACTTAAAAGCAGTTGAACGCCGGGATCACCATCTCCAGTCACAGGATGTGGGTTTGTTATGATTCCTAGAAAAAATAAATCAGCTGTTGCTGGTTCAGCTTCAGCTCTAGGGCCCATAGACTTTTGGTTGGACTTTGAATTGCGAAGGTTTTTTTAGTCCCTTGATAAAACTGTGGAGCTTTCATTTCTTTTCCTGTCCTCCTCTCTTTTCCAGACTCATTATTAATACAATATATAACCTTAATAACTCCAACATCAATACAATCCCAATCTCCATTTAAAAGTGCTTAGTGCGATAAAGACGTTCATTTCTATCAGTGCAGAGAGGTACTCTGCTCACTTGCCGATTATGCAGGGTGTTTTATTAGCCTAAGGGTGCATTCCAAGCCAAAATCAAACTTTATTCTAATGCCTTTAAGCATTTAATGTCACTAATGGTGCCGGTTTTTAGCTTTCAGTATGTGTGTATAACATTCTATGCAGGGATTTATTCAGCAATGGGCATGACAGATAGCAACAAGTAGCAATGGTTTCAATTTTTGTCTCGGTTCCATTTCCTGATCTGTGGTGATTCATCATTTAAAAGCCCTCAGTTTCACACATGTATCACTTCTTTTGTCTTTTGTGCCCATCGCATCTGAGCGCCTTCATTCATAAAATAGCATAGCAACCAAGATTAAGCTGTTCCTGGAATTAGATTAATGCATCTGTACAAAAGCAACCATATACCTTGATATTAGACGTTTGTTCACCACATGTATAGTAGCAGCAACATAATTTAACATTTCCAGGAAACAACAGACTATCTACAGTTTTCCTAGTTCTGAAAATGTAACGTATCTCTATATGACTCGTATATTGGCAAAATACATGTGGCCTGTTCAAATTTTGATTGCAGTTGTAAATTGTTTAATGCTTCTTCATTTTTTTTCCTTCAGTTTCATTTAAGAAAAAATTGATCACAAAAGAATCATTACTCTTACCATCATACAAAAAACACAGATGATATGCAAAATAGTTCAGTGTCATTTTCACGACCGGAGAGCAACAGCATCACTGTCACAGATGCAGACACTAATCTAATTCTTTTTTAAGAGGCCAGTTTGGGATTATGAGAGGTACTAAGTGGTTGAACTTGACCAAACATACTGCCACCCACTCTTGGCCATATGACTGGCCCAATCTCCGTGAATTCCCCAGCATTTCTTATATATTTCACACACAGCGATATTCTGCTGCTGGATGGCAAGCGATCTTTGAGAAATGCCACAGAGCAGCCATCCCTGTTCCCAGCGTCAGGAGGAGATAGCTTCTGCGTGGCAGCTCTTCAAGCCGCAGACATCACTTTTAATTATGACAGGCCGTCACCTGTGCAACCGTGATATCAGGCTGCTATTGTCCTTCTCACTTTGTTCTCTGTATGGACCGAGTTCAAAGAGAATCACCCAAATGCCCTTTACTTCAAAGGGTTTATTCCTTCATTTCCATACTGTATGGATGATGGTGTGTGTAAATTAACTTGAGGAAAATTAATCTTACTTTTATTAATGTTATGTAATCACTACTTTCGAATGTTTTTAAATGGTTTGTAATGTATTAAAAAAAAAAACACAGAATAAGCCTTCACCATACATTTTCACAAATAATAAAATTTATTTTCATGTGGGCTGCCGCTAACAGGTGCTGTGTTCATTCAGTTCCCAGCTGGATACCTGAGCTCGACATCTCTGAGTATGATGGCTTAATGGAATCAGATTATAAACTGAAAACGACTAGGAGAAGCATCTCTGATTTGGGTCCATCTCTTATTCTCTTATTCATCTCTTCTTCACTCTTATATAAGAATATGATCTTAACACATGAAATATGTGAAAGATGGCAAGCAGAAGTACACTGGATAGTTGTTGATACTTGGCTTGGGCAAAATAATGATGATGTACAGTGTCGGTAAATTTGACTTACTCCACTATAGCTATGCCTGCCATTCTGTTAGATAAAAGCAACTATTTTCCTGGGTACATGACAGTCGATCTGTGCGTGTGACGACCTTAAATTGAAGAACAATAGGATCGTGTACCCTGCATTTTAAGTGAAAGGTTGTATTACATGCCATTAAACAAAAATCCCCCAATACACTTATATGAATGTGACATAAGACAATGCATATAGTGTTTAAACCAATTTAAATAACACTTCTATTCTGGTCTTGTATGGGATTTGTAATTAAGCAATTTGTAATTAAGAGATTTTTGTCTCTTGTGATTGTTAGGTCAAATCAGGGTCTTCTTTTCGAGAGCCCAAACATAAAATCCAATTATTCTGACATGAAAGTAAGTTTAATTACCCTTGTCTGGTGTAATGCTGATCTATTACATTCATGATTAGGTTCCTATCAGTCACAAAATAATGTGCAGTTATATTATCAACAGAGATTATACAACTTTCTAAGAATAATACCCTGCTGATTCAGACACATCCTTCAATGCATTCAAACTACTTATTGTGATGGAAGCTCAAATGAGATCTTCATTTATTCCATTTAAGGGGGACATTACTGGGCTAATCTTTAAAACACAGTAGCAGGATTCTCAGAGTGCTTGTCCATCCTCTTTGTCAGCCAGATAATGAAGACCAACTGCAGAATCCAACTACATTAAATTGGTCCTGGAGGAATCATGCCACACTGATGCATAACACTGAGTTAACATGGTGGCTGTGGTTAATTATCCACCCAAGACATGGCTGGATTCATAATCAGTTGTCTAAGCCACTGGCTGGAATTATTTGGGGGCAACAAAGAGCAGAGCAGAATTCAAGTCCACAGTTACAGAAAGGATTCATATTTCAAAAGCCACTCTGCTATTTGGATTTAAGATATTGTATTAATTTAATTGGGAGGAATTCTATGGCAAAGCTCATGCTGGAGGCAGCGATTCCAGCTGCTTGGCCAACTGGCTTCATTGTGTTGGTGCCAGAAGCAGGATGAGAACCTACAGGACCTACAGGAGCCAAAAGTTTATTTAGGAATGGTCCTGTAGTCATTCAAATTGGTTTCCCTGTATGTAACCCTAGTTACTGCAGTTGCTGAAATGTGTTACTACAGCAACTGAATCTGATCTAAAGCCAACGGCAAGAGACACACGATGGCTTTGCCTAGTAGGGGTCAGTTTAGCATTCCTAGGAGCCTCATAAGAGGTTTATTCTTACGGGTACTGCAGTTGGGGTCATTTACTTCATCAAGAGAGACCAAGGTTAGGATTCTTGCCACTGCATTCGCTCTGGTAAACTTTCTGCAATATTATTCAACTCTTGTGCTATGGTAAGACAATGGTATAATCTCATCATCTTCCAACTGCTTAGTGTGAAAAGCATCACAAGTGATCACATATATACAATATTCATATTTATTAAATTTTATAATTCCATTTTCTCACTTTTTATGATGAATATTGTGGATATTCTCTCAACAAGACCCCTAACACAGAAGAGAAATGCAAATTAAAAAGGAGAGCTACTTTCTTAGTGCGTTTCACATTCGGGTGATACTTGATATGTTATTAATTTTTGAGTACGACTTTTGAAACCACAGTTCATTAAAAACAATTTACAGGCATATTAACTTAGTACCTAGTATTTGTTCCAGATTTGTGAAATTTTGGAAGCAGCTCCTGCACATTAATTTAAACCCTATTGATTTTGGGCTGAATTCATTTTGTTAACATTGTTTTTCCATTTGGCTAATATACTAGATGTTACATTTCACATGAATCAGCATTTATCCATCCATCCATCCATCCACCCGTCCATCATCTATCCATTCATTTTTCATAACCCATTATTTAGTACAGGCTTGGACCCTATCCCAGTCAGCACAGAGCAATGGGCTGCATGCCAATCCACTTGAGGGTGCATGCAATCATAAATTATGGACAATTTACAGGCACAGATTTATCTAATTTCATGAATTAGAAACTTGTAGGATACTTCTGCAAACATCTGAAGAATAAGCAATCTCACACACACAGTCCATCCTTAGCTAGAAACAAACTAGCAGCCTGTACATTGTTTACACTGGACCCCAGTGAAGGAAACTGTGCCGAGCCATTAGGCTGATGGGCCAGAGTTCCCGCCATGATCTGGGCAAAAGATGCAGAGATGCAGGATGTATGTGGTAATCAACTGATGTAAGACGGACATAATTCACTGGGTATACACACACTGAACAGTTTATTAAGAAGACTAGACTAGTACTGGATAGGAGCTCCCTTTGCTCTCAAAACTGCTTCAGTTGTGCCTGGCAATCCACAAGATGTTGGAAACATTCCTTTGACATCCATTCCATGCCAACATGATCACATCACAGAGTTTCTCCAGATTCTTCAGCTGCACATTCACACTGTCAATCTCCTGTTCCGCCCCATCCTAAGGATATTCTATTGGTGACTGGGAAGGCCACTGAAAACTGAAGTCACTGTCATGTTCACTAAACCAGTTTGAGATGACTTGGGCTTTGTGATACGGTGTGTTATCATGTTGGAAGTAGCCATTAAAACACATTGGCAAATCATGTACGTGAAGAGATGCATATACTGTAGCCTGCAACAATACTCAGACAGGCTGTGGAACTCAAGCGACGATCTATTGGAATCAGCAGGCCCAAGCCTTGTCAAAAAATCATTCCCAACACCATTACACCACCACCCCCAGCCTGGACTGTTGGCACAAGGCAGGTTGGGTTCAGGAATTCATACTGTTGACAGATTCTGACCCTACCATCTGTGTGCCGCAACAGAAATCAAGATTCATCAGACGAGCCAGTTTTCAGGTATACATTATACGCAGAAAATAAGATTTCGTATTAGATGTATTCTTATTTTTTCTTACAGTTGATTATTTGTCCAAGTAACAGAACCCTACCTAATTTCATTGATAAAGACCATGAGTCATGCTTGGTATGCACAGCACATGTTCACTAAAATTCAACCTGAGCTGCAAGTTTAGTTAATATTCATGCACCCTCCTCTGTTTGGTATTCATTCACCAACTAGGTCCTGATGACAGAAAAATACACAGAATGCATTTTGCATATAAAAACTGATGTTACATGGTGATGTCTGCTGAAATATGTAAAGTCACATGATGAAAAGTCTGAAACGTAAAGTGTTTGGGTCATTATGGGATTCCATGTACATATTGCTTTTCCTTCCAACCAACCTCCAATTATCGTTGATTGTTATTAAACCTATATATACCACCAACTTGTTCTTTAAAGCCCTTCAAGCGTTAGATGTTTAAATGTTTGATAGACTTGTGTCCTTTAAACAAATATGTGGAAGCCTATAACAGTTTATAATTCACACTTTTGTTTCTGGCTCTTTTGTAATTATTAAGAATACTTTATTGAAGGTTGACACATTTATCATAGCTCGTAAATTTAAGAAGCAGAAATATGCTCATTTGAAGGAAGGTATTTCCATTTAATATGCATATGCCTACAAATCTGTCAAACAGAAATGCAATGTTGAAAAACATGACAAATTGATTAAGAACGAAACAGCAGCTATTTGCACCTAATTAACTGATTAGTCAACCAGCAGTACAGTTGGGATGGCTGAAAATTGCAATGTACCTTTTTGTTTTAGGTTTGTATGTAATCATATAATCTACATGTCTGAGCAATGGAGTTTATTTATTTATTTATTTTTATTTAACCTTTATTTAACCAGGAGAAGCCCATTGAGATTAAAAATCACTTTTGCAAGGGAGACCTGGCCAAGATAGGCAGCTAAGTTACATCACAACAGTACATACATACAAAAACAGCAATAAAAACAAATAAATAAGGAAAAAAAAACAATGTAAGGGCCAATTTTTACAATGAAATCTCAGTTAAAACATTGACATGTGAGGGAATCCAACATGTGTTTAAACAAGGGTTTGCAAGAAATGTTGTGGTTCAAGCAACACAATGGAGGCACTTCTTCAGCCATTTGAAACAAAAATAAACCTAGCAGATTTGTTGTGTGGTATTATTTGAAGCTTTTGACTGTTATGCTGTAGCATGAACCGAAACTGTTGCTTCCAGTTTTGTACTTTATTTCTTCACTCCTGGAGGATTTTCTACTGTAAGTGACCATTTGGATGATCTTCGTTTTACTGTGTGCTACCAAACTTACAATATGGTGCAACACACACGTGTGGTTCGCATCTGTTCATTGTGATTGACTTGGGAAGAGCTGAGGATCTAGTCTGAGCAGGCAATGCTTGTCTGTCACAAAAGCAATAGCTAACCATCAGTCACAAATACTTCAGTTATGGTTTTTTACTCCCACACATTCATTTAAGGCCACAGTACTCTCTTCTCCTGCACTGAAAATGTGCCACCTACTGTAACACCTAGCATTCCTAACTTTTGAAAAATAAAATAAGATCATGAAAAGAACGGCACGCTATGTAATGTAAAATAAGAACGAAATTTTGCCTAAAACTAGGAAAACCACTTTAGCTCAAGTTCAGACCATTTGGCAAAGGGAGTAGGGGAGTGCTACAGTACCTGTACTATTACACAGTTCTCTCTCATTTTCAGGGCAGAGCAGATGAATGAGTGGCGAAGGGCTGACAGTAAACAAAATTATGTATAAAAAGCCAGGGACTTGAGTGTTTGGGTTTTGGGAGGAAAACAATCCAGTAAGATTGTGGACAAAAAGGAACGAGGAGGTCGAATAAATACCTGGTCATGTGGCTGTCGAAGTGACACGAGTCCCTGGGATGGTCCCCTTACACATCTGCGTGATATGTACAGTAGCCACAGATGAATTGCATTACCCATGGAATAGCCTGGTGCATTTACAGTAAGGCTCACGTTTTAAGTAGAGAACACCAGATGTAGTGCATAGACATCACTGAGATCAATGCCACAGAAATGTTACATTTCTTTGTGATGAACTTGCTTTCATTAAACAGCACATTCTCTGCCTACTGATGTTTTTACCAGAATTGGCAAGTTCTGGTATATTCTGGAAAGTTTTGTTCACACTGTTGGGCAGTAGACTTGTGTCAACTGAAATAAACGGTGTCGTTCATCAAAGAGCAAATTATACGGAGACGGGTTTGTTTCTGTTCTTGCTCTGGCTTTTCCTCCGGACATCTTTCTTCTGCTCTTCTTTCGGCAGCAACAATAAAGAAAAGTCTTTAAAATTGTTAGGCACATTATAAAATTGTTGGGTTTCTCAAATCACCTACCCATAAATAAATACTTTTTTAATGGTGCATCTAAAAAAACTGAGTGTGGTATTAAACTCAGATGTCTCTTAAACTGTATTTTATCCTTTTCCGTCAAATGTAATAACCCTTTGGATCAAAATGTGTTCTCAGGCACCCCCTCAACTGACTGTGGAAATTGTCTTTCCAGCGGAGATTCTTGATCACTCAGTTGATTAACTTAACACTCATGTCCTTCAGACCTATACAGTTTTCGAACAGATGACCCTACATGCTAATGAGGCTAATGGCAAAATTAGATGCCGTTAGTGTTTTCCCTTGTAGACCACAGCTTGGAGCCACATCATCCTCACAGTACATGTCAGGAGTACAATGCAGGAGATTTCTAAGTGAATCCCTCAAATCCTTTCAAATCCTTTAGTTTTAATAGTGGCTTGAGATTACATTGAATTATTTTCTTACAAAAGGGAAATCCATGACAAGGAAATAGTTACGTGGGACCAAGCTCTCTCTGCAGCAAAGCCTCTTTTGTGTCTTCCCAGGAAAAGCCTCCTGTGATGCAGAACAGCATCCACTGCCTCTACATGCTGTGATGACAAGCAATGTTCAGGTTTTGGCCCCTAGAGGTTACCTGTGTCTTGTGAATATCTGGTGTTCACCATAATAGTTATTTTCTTGCACTAATGTATGCACTAATGTACTATGTGTTTTGTTCACTTTCAACAAATTTGTCAGAGATGAAAAAGAATCAGTTTCAGCTGTATCCGCTGAGATATAATCAGGTGTAGCAGTCCCAGGATCAGTGTATAATTCACAAGCTACATTTGCTTTGGACTTCAGTCTTTTTCCTCCCAGCGCCAAGATTTTTGATGTTTGAGGTGTTGCTTCTTTTCAAATTTATGACAATAAAACTATTTTTACTGAATTCTTTGAGACTCACACATACTAAAATAGTTTATTTTGTAATTGATATGTTGTAGGATTTAAATCTTGCAGTATATAGAATCTTGTAACTTGTTTTTATTATGGCTGACACATTTTTTTTAAATAACCCATAGAGCAGCCTATTCAGCATGCATAGAACAAAAATCCTGTAGCTCAAAGACACACAGTTAGACTTCCAAAAAAAGAAAAATCACATCCAAATAATGCAAAGAATCTACAGTCAAATCTTGTTCAATTTTATCATCACTGAAATCCTGAAATCCCCAGCTTCTTGTGAGTAATGAAATTCTTTTTTTAGCTTCTACAATCAGTTGCTAGATTGTGCTATTTTCATACGCCGTTGTCCTAGTTTAATTTTTCCTGTCTGAGGAAAGGCTTCGGGCGGCATGGCGGCTCGGTTGGCAGCTCTGTGGCGTCTGCTGCCTCACGCAGTTGGGGGTTTAAATCCCCACCTCCAGTTTGTGTGTGTAGAGTTAGCATCTCTTCCTGCGCCATGTAGGTTTTCTCCCATAGTCCAGAGACATGCGGTTAGGCTAATTGAGTTCCTAATTAACCATAGAGTATGATAGTGTGTATATGCCTGGTAATAGGCTGAAATTCCACCCAGCTAGGTGCTGTGATAGGGTCCAGGCCCCTGCTGTCATACCACCCTGACCAGAATTTGTGGTGAGAAGGAGAGTAGACTCACATTTGAAACTGTAGGGGTTTATTTTTAGGTAAGGGAAAATTACATTCTGTAATTCTGACCACAAGTCTGACTCCTTAACTATGAGCAAGCTAATATTAAAATTTCTATTTCATCTATTCAATCAGATCTACTGTCAATGTATCAAAAACGATTTCCTTATGAATGTTGAGCTTTATGTAATCTAAGGCGGAGTGTATTACTTATTAAATGTTTTTCTAGTGAAAATTGCAGTAGAATAATGTAGAAGTCTCTTTGGAATGTATAAAATCTAACAGGCACACAGTCAAATTGCTCTGAGGCACACAGCAGACATACCCCAGACAGCAGCACATTAACGTTCTCTTTGCTGATTGACAAATCTGTCAATATAACGTAAGTGAGCTTGCATGTCCATTAAAGCCTTTGCTGAAACAGGTAACTGCAAGTTTTGGCACTGTTGACTGCATATCCCCTTCTGAGAGGGATCCCCCGCACTCAATCTTCATCACAGTGCCACAGTGCCCACCACCACCACCGAATTTCAATTGTGCATTGGTGGGGGTTCTGGCAGTGCAGGGTTGGGGCCATTCCAGAATGCATTTATCAATGCCAATCCAAATCAGGAAATGGAACTGAAGCTGGGATTGGGAAAAAAAATATGGGGAACGGAAATGGAATTGAATCCAAATTAAAGGGAGATTTAAATTCCAACTGTAGTTCCATTTGCTGATTAGGATAGGAATTGACAAATGCATTCCGGAATGGCCACGACCCTGTGGTGGTGAAGCTTGGCCAGGAATAATAATGGCTGGGTGAGGCAGTTACCAATGCAGCAAATGCAAAGTGTGGCAGAAGCCAAGTGCTGACACTGAACACCAAATCCCCGTCTTATTCTCACCCCCACCATTCCACCTGCACTGCGCATTAAAACGGTGCGGATTCTTCCAAGCAATGTGGAGTACGCGATCTGTGAGAATCATAACTGCTCTACCCATTTAGCTAAATGGCAGTGTGACTGCAGAAGACACTTCCACCGAGTACGTGGTCACGACTCACTGACGTTACTTTCTGGATCGTTATGGCTGACTGTCTCAAACAAATTTGTCATTTGTACAATTCACTCAGATTACACAGAACATTGCTCTGCCAGACTGATGTGAAAAATGTTCAAGGACAAGGTATGAGAGCTTGGAAGCTAGGCCTTTTCCAAATTTAAATGATAAACAAGAGATCCCAGCTCAAACCAGGTGACACACATGGAGCATTCTGTGATACTCGCTACACATGTACGCTTAACAAAAGGTGAGTACTGAGAAAAGTCGATCTGATTCAAGTGAAACCGTAGACAAACGTCAAGCACTTGAGGAGTTAAGAACTGCTTGCAAATTAGACTACTGGATACGCGTAACACACCTGAGAAATACAAGTATTTTAGAAAGACATGAATGCAGGCAGTTTATGGCAGTGATATGCTGTTTATAAAGTGACCGTAGTGTGTGTGTGTGTGTGTGTGTGTGTGTGTGTGTACTGAATAAGTGGTTGGAAAATGGGTGCATAGATGGATGGATGAATGAATGAATTCAGCTTTTTAAGCAATTACCAAAGTTCCACCTGCTAAAATCGAACTATTCAGTAACATTAAGAAAACTCAGTCAAGTTGTGAATGTCTATCACCCACTGTCTAATGGTGAATACTCTAAGCAATATGCTTAGTTTCCGCGTGATAAGGCTCTGCGTGCCCAATGACAAATGTTTGTCTGGGTGGCTAATTCATCACTCTCCATCCTGCTCATGTAAAGCAGTAAATCCGGCTGATGTCACACTTCACCCGGTCCAACACAGATCCCATCGGCACAGGGATCCAGCAACTCCCTGGCCGTTAAATAAAGCCATGCAAGCATAAAAATAGCAATTGTTTCATCTCGTTATGATGAAGTGATACAATATTTTGATAGTCCCTATACCCTTGTCCCGGCAGCAAAGTCTGTCCCATATACATTCTTTGAGTTTAACCTATTTACAGGCATGCTGACTTCACATTAGCACATAAAATACCATTTGTATTCTTCCCATTCTTTCAGCCACGTAGAGACTTTTCTTTACTTTTTAAGTTCACAAACAAGCCTCAAGCTGATTATTTATGTTAATTCCAGGAACAAACTAACTGCACTGAAACTTATTTTTAAGTCTGCTTTAAATTTCCCGCCAAACATGTAAATTATAAACTGTCAAAAATATGCTAATTTTGAGTGACAATTGCCAATATAATCTCCAGTAAGAAATGACTAACAAAATGATGGTCTTTGTTTTATTTCAGAGTGAAATAATAAAATCATTGTCAATACCGTTCTTTGTCAACATTTATCTTTTATCTATGATATGTTTAGTCAATTCCTAAACATGATTTCTAAGTATCGATGCTAGGTAATTGCTTTAATTAAGATAAATTAAACTCCACTTAAAAGAGTGTTAGCTGACACTAATAAGTTTATTCTACTGTCAACTGAATAATTTAGGTACCAGTTACTATTGAGACAAATGCTTTCCCATTCATGGAGGGTATTTTCAAAGCTTAATACATGGAAGTTATACCACATAGTTTTTAATATATATTTTAAAGTTATCAAAAAATATCTATGAAAATCTACATACAATATTGCTGTAACCTGGAATCTTGACATTACAGAACTCCTCAAACTATTAGGATTTATTATTTTTAATATTGATAAATGTTGCAAAATAACACAATAAATAGAACGAAGTGAATATTAAAAAAATCTCGATTTGCATTTGTTTTTGCATTATGCCACCTTTTCAGACTACAGCTAGCCAGAACTCCATGCTGAGTTTCACATACAGCAGAGTATTGTTTTATAGCTTACTGTATGCCAAAAGTCCAGTGCATAGCCTGTCATTCATTTAGTGTCTTAGAACAATTATTGCTTCCATTTTTAAAACTAGTTCCTTTCTTGTGAGGCAGCACGGTAATTCAATGGGTAGTACTGTTGCCTTACACCTCCAAGGTTGTTTGTTTGAATCCCACCTCTGCTCTCTTTATGAGGATCTTGCATGTTCTCCTGGATGGTAGATATTCCTTTAGGTATACTGATTTTTCCCCACAGTCCGAAGACACACAGTTAGGTTAAATTGCCAATGTAATTTGACTGCATGCATGTGCCCTGTGATGGACTGGCATCACATCCAGGGTGTGTCCTGTTCCTCCCCTACTAATCAGGGTCAAGGGGGTTGAAAGATGGAGATTTTTAGTAAGCCTGATATATGCCAGACACTCACGGGTGATTTGTTGGCAGTTAAGATCATATGTGAGTATTGATAAATAAACAGTTTTTACCTGCCTTAGATCTAAAGAATTTTAATGAATTTCATGTCATTTGTTGTTATCATTGATGATAGTTTTCTAGTTATCTTAATGGGTAAAGATGGAAGTACATGACCTGTTTGGCTGTCATTGTCTGGTTGTCATGCTATATTCTGTTACTTGCACGCAGGTTTTTATAGGACCATCATCATTCTTTATGGAAGTTCGCCGTGTCGATGGCACAGAAACACAAACCCAGCGAGAACTTACAATTACAGATTTCTTTTTAGAAAACCAGATTTACGCAGGGTTGTGGAAGAAAAGCTACTCTAAAATGTTTAGTTTTTCATTTTGCACAATAATAACTGCACCCCAGATAGCAAGACGGCTGCACTTAAAATATTATTTCCTATCCACTTCTCTGAGAAGATATAGGGTTTCCCTGAAGACAAACCTTTTCACCTCTGTTTCTGAGATTTACACAAGGAAGGACTTGCAGAAAGAGCATTAACCAAACGAAGATATCAAGATGATTTGGCTTGATCTCATCACTTCATGAATATTGTGGAGATTTTTACAAATGCAATAGTGCAAAATAAAATTGAATGGAATAAGAGGCATTGAAAGCAGTGTCCTGGAGCATGTGACCTACAGATAGTGCCAAGGTATTGGTAGATTGTAGTTTTTTTTTTTTTATTTACTGTTATTTACTGTGGGGTGGCATGGTGGTGCAGTGGTTAGCACTGTTGGCTCACACCTCTGGGACCTGGGTTTGAGTCTCTGCCTGGGTTCCACGTGTGTGGAGTTTGTATGTTCTCCCTGTGTCGTCGTGGGGTTTCCTCTGGGCACTCCAGTTTCCCCCCACAGTCCAAAGACATGCTGAGGCTAATTGGAGCTGCTAAATTGCCCATAGGTGTGCCTGTGGGAGTAAGTGGTGTGTGGGTGTGCCCTGTGATGGGCTGGCCCCCCCACCCACGGTTGTTCCCTGCCTTGTGCCCATTGCTTCCAGGATAGGCTCCGGACCCCCTGCAACCCAGCAGGATCAGCAGGTATAGGAAATGGATGGATGTTATTTACTGTTACCTAAGTTTAAGGGGCATGTAGGATCATGTTTTGTTAGGCCAGAAATGAAATGTATATTTTAAATACACATGCACACAATTTAACTTAAAGAGATCTGATATAGAAAATTAATGATCATTGTAGGGCGAGCAGGACGTTACCCATTAACAGAAGATGGACGTTTCATGAGGAGCACCAGCCACCTTTTGAGGACCTTTTGTCTCGTGATGACCGTGCCAACAAACATGACCAACATCTTCTGTTTTATTTGGATCAGGAAATGATTAGGTAAGGGTTGCAATATTGGAGTCAACATATCATGATATTTTCCATAATTAATTCAAATGGCTTCTGAATTTTTAATGAGCTTTTTTAATGTTCTAGTAATTAAAATTAAAAAGTGGTTGGCAGTACGTTGCTACAGATGGAAAAAGGGTATAGAACACTGCTCAACAAAATTAAACGCAGCATCCATTAAGTTTCCTTAATTTTCCCTGATTATCGTCTGAATCCCCTACCTAGGCCCAGCACTCAGCTTCTTGACAGGGAGCAGAATTAATTCTGACAGGCATTAATTAGTACATGTATTTCACTGCAATGCAGCAATATTACAGCCATGAGTGAAGACACAATCAGTCCATGGAGATCACAGATGTTTTGCAGAGCACTGCTTTTTAGAGCCTAGCTGTTGATGAGCGATGGTCACTGCTGACTACAGAAGCCAGACCCCAGACAGTAAAATCACAATTTTAAAGGTTTGCTTTTGCAAATTATTTGAAACAAAAATCGCACTTGCGCAAACTGCAAGACAGTTGTCCTTTGCAAGATCATCCAAGTTTACATTTTAAATCCAAGTTTTTGTCCACACAATGTTTCCGACCTTCGCTTTATGATCGAACAAGAACATCGTGCACGTGAATGTTTTAATCATACATCATGCAGAAAAATATAAACTGTTTAATAATATAAAATGATTAATTACAAACATAAAATGATCCTGTCACGCTCTGGGTAAAGCTTTGCAGGGGGTCGGCGGTGGCGAGGCAGTCAAAGCGAGGAAGACGAACAAGGGTTTATTGCGGAGTGAACAAGGGTTTATTGCGGAGTGAACAAGGGTTTATTGCGGAGCACATCAGGATAGACAACATGAGACACCACAATGACGGATCTGACAACATTCACTGAGACGCAGACTAAATACGTAAGACTGGCAAGACCGAAACCAAAACAGATGAGCACGATTGACAACAGGTGGTTTCCATTAGGGTAGAACACGGGGTAACGAGGGGGGCGTGGCACACAGGAGGCTCGGACAGACAGATCATGACAGATCCAGAGTGCATAAAAGTCATTCAACAGTCACTGCATTAATAATTATTATTCAGAACTATATTACTCATCATATTTCTTATTTACTATTGTCTTGTGCGTCTTATGCTGTCTTATGTGTAAGTTTTGAATCTTGGATAAATTCTACTTTATTTCAATTCTATACCTGCATATTTTAAAATAACAATAAAGTTTGACTGGACTTGAATTACCACTCCTGCTTTAGGAATACAGATACCTTACAGTTCAACAGTTGATAGAGATGATTATGTATCATATCCTCCTGAGACCCAAGGAAAAAAGTATCCTTCAATTTTAGGTCATTTGTCTTTGGAGGAAATGACATCTTACAATTTAGATTTTTTTCAAATGTATTTTAGTTTTTAATTTCACAGCATGTTCTCTTTAGTGTACAACAGGAATAAATACGATTCCTTACATCAGGGAAAAGATAGATGCAAAAACAAAATGTCCACTGCAATGGATATATATGAATGGGTGAAGAATTTTGCAACCAAGTGTGATTACATTGCTGGTTTTGTGGTATTTTAATTGAAACAAACGAAGAATATGTGCAGGTTTACGAAATCTGGGTAGCTTGCATGATTGAGACAGTGCGTGTGGAAACATGGGATCCAGTAGCAGCCTGTCTGCAGACACGGCATCCATATGGAGAAGCCTTATAGCAAGCGAAGAGCTGCTTTGAAGTGTAGACATGGGTGGCGCGTCATAAATCTACTTGCATAGCCGCGCTGTCTGATCATTCCACTCCAAAAAGCAAGGAGGTGCAGAAGAAGGGAAAATGCCATTCAGACGCAAGGCGCCAGATTAAATAGTGATAATTAAGACCCACTTGTGTAACCTCTGTAATTGCCTTGGCTCTGCACTTAAAGTATCTGAGTGAGTAGGCTGCCATGTTATTAGGCAAGGATGTGCCAGAAAAATATACCTGTTGCACTTGTGCTTTGGAACCTAATAAGCACCTTCAGTTGACAAGCACAGACAACCGCAAGACCAAAAAAATAAATAAATAAAGCTTAGTAACATGTGATTCTGTGTGCACTTACACTTGCATTAAGTCCAGGGAATACCTGCAAATTATTGTCTCACTGAGGAAAAATGTAAGTATATGCTGTAAATTTATGTATATATGTACAGATACGTGTTTATTTATGGTAACCAGATGATTTAAATGTATCAGGAAAGTGTAGAAATAACCTCTATTAATTCTCCTTATCTGATATCTGTACTGTGTGTTTGTATATAAGAAACATTAAATCACTTGTATAACAAGATGTCTATTCAAGATGTCATACATACACTAACTAAAGATTATTCTTAAATAGTTAATAAATAATGAAATGTTAAACGGTTAAATAATTCATGATGGTGCATAGAGTGGTAAACCTGGCATGAAACAATATTAATTAAAATTTTATGACAGGAATCATCTAAGTGCAATGAAACAATTCCATTTAACAGACTATATGCATTTTTACACAATACCATCTCCAGCACAGAACATGCACCGCCTGCTCATTTATAACTGTTACTGTATGTTTATAATCAGTGCCAGGAAACATGCGATGTAGTCGATGTACAGAACTGCAGACCCAAAAGCCAAAACAGCGCTCTTCCCATGTAACTTCAAAGATGGCAATCAAGCAGCGCTTCTTCAAAATAGTGTCTATACATGCACAAGTGCCAAATACAACTGCAAAACATATACAAAATGTTTCAGTCATGGATGTAACGGCAACTAGTCATTAAAAATTTTTAAATCCATTGAGGGGAAAATGAATAAAACAGAAACGACTGGGTGGATATGCTATGTAGGAAAAATTGTTAGCTCAATGAAAAATTTAATATCTCCACCAATATGTTCAATTAATGAAATTTTAATTAAGTATTATTTAATACTAATTATTAGCCAATTGTTATGCCGAATGATCGGCTCCTCCAAACTCGATTGCGATATCCCCGTGAGTCTGTTAGTATG
>JABFEB020000092.1:16435730-16452023 GCA_019775895.2 Stomatorhinus ivindoensis | reverse complement strand
ATAAATAATACTGCAGAGTTAATGATGGCTGATTTGTTTTCCCTCAAGTACAACATCGAAACAGCTATTTCCTGAACACGCAATGAAATCTTTATTCAAAATGTAGAAAATGTCAAAATAATAGACCTTAATTAGATTAGCGGAGAGCTATGCACCCAGATCTGGAATATGCACATCCCCCCTGGGACTGAGCACGACACCTTCACCCAAAAGGGTTTTAAATTGGCTGGCATTGCTGAAGAAAAGCCCACGATCTACAGCCTATATTCTTATCAAAACATTCAGTCTGTTTACTTTGAGAAAACATTATTCAATTAAAATGAGAATGACTTACATCTATCTAAACCCCAGCTTAATTTCATGTATGGGAACCCCTTTTGGAATTTCACAGTTTACATCCCACTAGCATTAATTTAGCGTTTTGTGTTTCTAGAATGTTCTATTTAGGTCATAGAAACCAGAGCCTGAATATGCTTAACATGATGTAGTAGTTAGACCTCAAGACCTCAAGGAAATATTCTTTGACCATTTAAATGGTATGAAGCATTAGCATTTCTTTTTAAGCATGAGCCATCTTGATACACATAATCTCTCAAAAAATGTTTCAGTACACTTATAAATTTATAATATATTGCAACCAAATGAGGGAGAATTCACTGTAAGTTCACTGTAAAATAGGTCAATGTATTGTGCAGTTTCCCAGCTCCTATCGTAATGGCAAGTGCTTTTCGCATGATTAAGGTTTTCTTTCCATAAATTCAAATAAATATTGCAGCGATTTAATCTGTGTTGGCTTGGTTTTAAGTAAGTACATTTTCTTGAATTAAGTATTGTCAAAAAATACAAGTAAGCAGAATGCACTTGGAAAATAATTAAAGATTTTTTTGGGATTTTAGACACACACACACACCTACACACACATACAAACACACAATGTGTCTTATAGTTACCATAATCAATTACTAACAAGTGCCATTTGGATAATATATATCGCTCTCTGCCCATTTCCAGTGACAATTATACAGCACTCTAAACAACTGTCCTTGTTTCGTAAGAGTGCATTAATATACCACAAATTAAAAATCGATAGACCATTAGGCACTTTCTATCATGATACAGCATCAGTTGAACAGTCAGTGACAGTTCAGTAATTGCATTAAAATCCTCTTTGTGAAGATCCATCTCAATTACAAAACAACTAAAAGATAAATGTGGCTTTTATCAGTTATCTAACTGAAGACTTGCTAAGGCAAAAAAACTCATCTGTGCTTTTACAGAAAGAAGAAAAAATCAACCATTTTTGTATTTCTCAAATGCGAACAAAACACAAAAGCAGCCCTGGTGTTTCTATGGTCAATGAAAAAAATAATGGCACTTCCTGTGTTATCAAAAAATATTAGAGGAAATATGGTATTGTACAACTGAACAGTATGCAATGCGCTTTGCAAGCAAATAATAAGCAGCAGTCAATTACTATTCTGCCTTTATCAGAAAATCACAACGGCCACACATATCCTCATAGCAAAGGTTGTTTTTGTTTGCCTGTCCATAATGAACAAATCCAACATTCTAAAAAAGGTTTCTGAAAGCAAGCCTTGAATCCAATATAAAACAACAGCAGTCATATAATAGATAATAGCAATGTTGAATAATCAGTTGCTGTATCTATAAAAATGTATAACAAGCTCTCCCCCTTGATGTCCACATGGATAATTAAGACAGGGAAGGCCAGGCTCTAAAGCCTGTCTCACCAACACAAACAACCAGGCTTTAATCAGTGCTAAAATGCAAATCTTTGTCTTGTTTATGGGTAGATAATTGCATATGGAACTGCAATAATATCAGATTTGGTTGGTCATTCTAGAGATGGACGATGGGAAAAAGATGCTCAGCATTTTTGTTATTATTATTATTATTATTGTTGTTGTTGTTATAAAGTTTATATATTATACAGTATATTATAGAGATTTGGTGTCCCTTCTCAATTTCACGGACTGGGTCTTGTTTTAAAAGACCAATGGCACAATGTGTTTTTGTTTCCTCTTGTAATATTCATTATTAACATTAGGCAGTGTGCTTCCAATTTAAGCCTTAAAATAACCTTATTTTTTACAAATGGCAGTCAGTTGTGCACCATATATTTGAACAGCAATCATGCTATGCACACCTGAAGAGAAATTCACGCACTATGCTGCCAGGCAAACGTTTTTATCAGACTTAAACTTGTTACAGATTCATACGTCTCTAAAATTTATCCTTGACAAGTTTAAAGCAAATGAGTCAATCAGACAAGGCTGATTTTGCAGCAAAGGTAGTCGTCAGGCTCCAGAGTCCTGAAATGAATGCTGAACAGCTAATCAGACTCAGAAAAAAAGTCAGTGGCAAAAACAGTTACTTCTCCAATTTGGCACAATTCAGCTTTCAGGTCTGAGATGATGAGCACCTTCTGCTCAGTTGGATGACACCTGATCCGGAACAGGGGGGTGTGCTGCTATTGTCAGGAGATGAATTGTCTTCCTGATGAACTTTAAGCAGCATCTAAAAGTGTAGTCTTGTCCCAAGCCTTTGCAGTTCCTCCAGCAGGACTGAAGTGCCAGGACAAATTAACCGATCACCTTTCACCCATCAGCCCATTTCCTAACACCTATCAACCCATTTTACTCTTTGCGTCTTCACTCATACTGTAGAGATAAATAGATCAGGGTTTGGTTTGCTATTGTATAACAAATACCTTTAGAGATTGCTTTTAAAAATGTGAATAGGCCTGCACTTTGGTTCTCTGTAAAACCACTGTTTGCATTTTTTGCCCTGTTTTGTTCTGGCCTAAGCTTCTTACATGATTTTTCTCTTCTTACATCATGCCTTTACAGCTTCTGCTCTGTTCACTGTTCAAGGCTGAGGAGGACAAGAAGAATATCTCTAAAGGTTTAGCTAAATGTCAGACTTGTATTCTGGATGAGACGTGGCATCTGCTACAGACTGAAAAGCAAGTCCCCCTTCTTTATTATATACCACGGGTGGAGATCTGTGCTGAAGTCCATTCCCCCATTATAACAATAATCGGATGATTTATATTATCAGTTCTGGGAACTCGACTGATATTTCTGAACTGTAAAATAATAATCCATGAATAAATTCCATGGATATGTTGGTCAGTTGCTTTAAACAAACTACTACAATTCACAAAAGTGACTGTAAACACTTTGAAAACAAATTTAAAATAAAGGAATGAACAGGACACTATATATCAGACTATATGCATATACATAATTATTTTTGCATACACACATACATACACACATACATACATACATACATACATACATACACATACACATACACATATAATGTGATGTATCCTGTCCTTAGTGTCATGCTCTTCTTTGGTGAGTTTTCACTAAAATAAAGACTTGAAACTAAGGATTTTGACTTTTCCTGTTCTCCCTATACATCAGCTGTCCATGAGTATCTGAGCCGCAGATTTAAGAGGTTTTCTACAACGCGACGGGCTGACGCATCCAGTCCTACGTGGGCCGTTCATGGTTAATGAAGCACAGGTAATTCCTGACACCCAGGATGGCAGGAATGATTAAAGAGAGCCAGCTGAACACAGAGGAATTCAGGTCTCTGCCTGCTTTGGTTTCAGCTTTAGATCGCCCATCACCTTTTTTGCAGCAATTTATTATAATTGTATACTGACATTGGACTGGCTCTCCCACCCATGTGGCCTGCTCTAACTCGTGAAAATCATAATAGAAACCTCTACTGTGTATATTATTTGGCTGCTTTATGCTTCTACCCCTTTGAAAATAATCTATAATTGTTTTCTATGAAATACTGTTCATTCTTCCTTGTCTTAGTCATCCTTTCAAAAGACTTAGAAGAAACTAGAACATTACTGCCATTCTTTTTCTAAATAAAACAATGTTATTTATAAAGAATTATGTTTTTTTATCCCATTATGCCTCAGATATTTTAGATGTGTACAATCCTACACTAGGGATTAGGTCCCCAGCATGGTGTCCTCATGTATATTACGTTGTTCTATTATGTAATATATTTTGCTCTTTAATCTTTAAGCTCATTTTATTCTATATCCCATTAAAAAGCTTAAACAGAATTAAAGCATGTTGAATGAAATGTAAGGCTGAATGGCTGAATTAGTGTTATGCTTTATCATTTATTTATTCTTCTGTTTACTCGGTGAAAGCCTTAAGCCAGAATGATCTGGCTAATACACATAAAGACAACTGGATGAAACTGGATTCTTCCCGAAGCCCATGCAGATAAGTGACCTGCTAAAGGGTACAACAGCTGTATCCCACTAAAGATCTGATGCTCTAAGCAAGGGACAAACACGCTAATTTCCCTAATTATCACTTCTGTGCAGATACATTCCTAAATTGCTCCAATACATTCCCATATGTGTAACAGATTGGACATCAGAAAATTGGAAGCCACTTTCCAGAAATAAACAATGCACAAACATGAGAATAATAAAGTGTACCATTATGTAATTACTTACATCTACTCCAAAGTGTTTGTTAGCAGTGAATCACAAAGCTCATTTCAAACACTTACAGATAACACAAGTTCTCATTGTGAAACTTAGATAAGGTAAAATTATACTCATTGTAAAATATTTATGCAAATGATCAGTTTCTTGCTAGAGTCCTTCATTCTTCTTAGATACAACATGGGCGTATATTATTACAATTATTATTATTATTGTTGTTGTTATTTTTGTGATTGTTATAAGATTACTATAAGAAACAGATAATTTTATCTTCCATAATTTAAATGCCATGTGATTCTGCAGTATACAACATTTGAATGCATCCTGTATTTCTGTAAAAAAAAGTAACATGATCTAAAAATTTGAGACAGTTATGAAGATTAATGGAAATATTATAAATTTGATGACATCATTTGTGTTACACAATACATACATATATTACATCCATCCATTTTCTATACCCACTTGTCCTATATGGGGTTGACGGGGTCGATCATAATCTATTATATGTTGTACTTTGCAGTGTACTACAATATAGTTGTGGAGATATTCTGTGTATAGAAAATATTTTAGGAAGCCCAGCTGTTTAAGCGACACCAAATCGGTTATTTGTGACTCCCTTTGGACACTATATCTTGCTAAGACGAATTTCAGAATTTTACGACAGCATGTGCCCAACTTCCCAGAGACATATTTCAAACTACAAAAACAAAAGAATGGCCTAATTTACATGAAGGTGACAGATGGCAGTTTATTTGATCAGTTATGATTTTATGCCATGATTGTAACACGGGGACATGAGTGCCTCCATTATTGTTTAATTTCCCCCAAATAGCCTGCAAATGAAGATGCTTCTAACATGTTAATTAAACAGCCCATATTGTTTGCTTACAGCTCTTTCCAACCTGGAGAAAATGCAAATGAACACTGATGGTGATTTCGAAATAGCTGCAGGGGCATATAAAATAATCAGCATATCTACATGCCGGCATTCAAAGACGACGCAGTGAGGAGTGATAAAATTAACTCTAGGTGTTAAAACTATTGACAGCCTCATTTGCAAATTAACAGGTTGGGAAAATATTGAATTTCACCAGAAACCTACCAGGATTTGTACGCCATCTGTGTGCAATATATGTATGTATATGTATGCATGTATATACTGTACAAATTTAATTCAAATTATTATTCCTTAATAATTATAGCATAATCAGAAAGGAATGAAGGGGACCAAACCTGAAATTATATTAAAACTAGGAACATCATCCTTTTATTATGTACTGTGGGGTCTGAGAAGACAGATGCTGCATTGCTTGGTACTATTAGTTAATAATTTCTGCCCCTGAGGAGACAATCCACAACATGAAGAAGACTCTCTAAGTCCTCGAGATACCTACTTGAATGCTTATCATTTGCCAGTGCTACTTAACCTCTCCTACTTTCTCTTCCTTTTGTAGTCTCTTCTTCTGTTGTTTATTCTCACAACCATAAATCTCCACATTTTCCGTCCCTGCTCACACCCATTACAAACTTACCAAAATAGGTGACCTTTCTGTCCTCATGCCCTGCAATGCAGTGATGCAGGCACCATCCATTTTGGATGATACGCCTACAAACGAACACTTGAATAATAAGCTACCTTCTTTATCCATCCCATCGAATGCCACCTCTTCAGAAATCATATCTTAAACTCAGACATAGATTTCACACCAATTTGCAATTAAAATTGAGTAAAGGAGTCATGTATATTTTCTCATGTTAAATGTTTAAATTGTGCCTTTACTTATAACTCTTTCTACATGCTGTTGTACGTGTGCTGTCCCATGCTGAACATAAGCTGGTTACACTTGACTGAAGTGCAGAATTGCTGGTAAACAGGAGCTGTGTTTATGCAGTCCATCCACTTGAAACTCCACAGTAACACGCCATTTTATAATTAATATATAAGTACAACATCGTATAGTGTTTCAGGATGAGTTTTTAAGTGCATGGTACAAAACAAAATAAGCACAACAAAAATAAATAATGTATTCAGTTCTGGTAATTGTTTCACTGAGAGATATTAAGAAATATATAACAAGAGAAACTTTCACATACAAACAGAAAATTCACAAAGATAAAGGACTAGAACATGATGTTCATCACTGTTTGGTTGATCATAAAACTGAAATTGAGAACTGAAATGAATGAATGAAATGCCTGTTGCTGGTTTATGACATGTTTCATGCACTGTATTTCTGGCAATTTCATGCAACAATGGAGCTATTTTAAAGAGAAGAACAGAACCCCAGAAACTCGCAATGTGATTCTGTTTTTATGATGTAAGAATTAGTTAGTTATTGTACAATTAAGCATAATTTTCTACATGGAGATAATACATTTATATGGTAACAACAATGTATGATAGTGAAAAATAGTGTTGCTGCATAGAAAAGTACATAATATCCAGTAACACTGTATATTGCTTATTTAGGTTAATTTTGTTTTTGAAAATGTAACACAAATCTAATAGCTGAAATAGTTCACACTTCGAAGTTTGCAGAGAATTCTGTTCAATATGCCTGTCACTGCAGGTTCAGCTTGGCTTCTGTCACTGACTGCCTGCGTATCTCAGCTGGGTTTTATTTAGCAGTCCTCTGTTAATACCCACTGGATCACTGCCTCCTGCAGACTTGGAAGGGACCTGCTTGTTATCCAAGCTTATGCCAGGCTTCTAATCAGCGCTTACTCTCCTGCCCTACAATGCGTAAAATGACCTGAGTCGATTGAAATGGATTCGATATCCCAAATCAGGGGAAAACAAAAGGGCATTCAAGCCGACTGTATTTCAGACACGGAGCTGGTGAGCGGCACAGAAATGCTGCAAGCCTCAGCTTAGGTTTTTGCATTTCCATAGCAATCAATCACCAGCCTTGCGCCTGCATCTGCTTCTGTTGAAGAAACCCAGCACAGACTGGACTAATTTGCTTGTTAGGACTTGATGAAGGGTCAGACAGGTGGTCAGGGCAGTTCCAGGGAAGCGGTGGTCTCTGTATAGTATAAGGGTATAGTCTTTGTGATGATTTTAGGTGCCTCTGGTGCTACCACAACCTTTTGGGATTGTTCTGCTATATTTTTGATTGGTTATTTTTAGTTGCTGTTATGTTCACCTTATACCTTATACCTACTCACATGACAGAGCTCTGCCCTTCAACCAGCCACATTTGTAATAACAATAGATGTTAACATACAAAA
Source organism: Stomatorhinus ivindoensis (assembly GCA_019775895.2). Classification (NCBI taxonomy): domain Eukaryota; kingdom Metazoa; phylum Chordata; class Actinopteri; order Osteoglossiformes; family Mormyridae; genus Stomatorhinus; species Stomatorhinus ivindoensis. Next base: position 16,444,273 of record JABFEB020000092.1, on the reverse strand, counting down.
AGAAGACATCAGCTCCCGTTCTGCAGTGAACGTTGTGTGACATCAGAGGCATCAAAGTGTAGTGTGATCAGAAGGTTGGTTTATAAGGCACATGGTACCATTTATTAGACCCCAGAGTGCAGCCTTACAATGCATAATGGAAACTAGAGGCTCGTTACAGCTCATGAGGCTTCTTCCACTGGCCTCTGCTGACAGCTGTGTGCACTGTGGCACAGCGAGATTCACTTCATCATCTTGGCTCTGGCCCCTGCTGCCTTTCATCCTTGCAGGTGTGGAAGCTTTGTGGAAAAGCACCTCAGCCAGAGCCAGACTCATTAATAAGAGAGTGTAACACCTCAGGTTCTTCTAGTGATGAACAGATCCACAGAACGCAGTCATGGGAGGCAGGAACAAGATGGTACTCTAGGATTGTAACGGAGAGAAAATGAAACAACACGAAACAGACCTTCCTACCTTCTGACTTAAACACACAGGGAGGAATAGCTATAAAAGTTGGACCATTGATTCCAGTCACTCTCAATTAACACACAGTAACCTTTTTATAATCCTGAATAATTAATCATAGCTCAGAAGAAGGGCCTGTCCCCAGAGTTTGCCCCTCCCCGAAACATCCACACCCTCCTCAAGTTTCATCAGGTGACAGATTTGTGTTGGTGGAGCAGAGCAGGAGCAGAGCAGGACCAGCTGGAGGAAGACAGTAGGCAGATGTTTCCTTCTTGCCTCCTTGCTTGGTGTCCTACAGACAGTAAACTTCACTTCCAGGTCTGTTAAAGCTGAAGCTGGATAATGAAATATATCGAACGAACGGGGTCTCCTTCTTTAAAGACTGCCTGTCAGATAATAAAATTCTGGCAACCAATCCAACATTTAAAGAATAACAGTCAGCTGGGCAGGCCTCCCAGGTACAGAAGATTGATGATAAGCTAAAGGGATGTTAGCTGTGTAGTTACCCTCTTGCAAACGATGGACAAATTATCTGACCTTTAAAAGATTCTCTTTACAGGTGCCTGCAGAGAAAGGCTAGTGGGTTTTGGTTGAATAATTACTCATTATTCTTGATTAATGGCCTCACCGTCAGGATTAATCAATCAATTTTTATTATAGAACATTTTTAGAAGTGGCTCGTTACACGGCTTGTGACGGAAAACATTTCCTAGCAGGATTTTAAGAAGAAAAGAAACAGAGCCAGTTCATGAAACCTGGAAGATTCTTCGCCGACCCCGTAACAAGCTATAACGTGAAACTTCACAAAAATAGCTCAACATAAAAATTGATGGTAGGTGTACTTTGCTTTGGACCGGGAGGTCAGTGTGGTGTCTCTGACAGGATGGTCTCTGAGGATGTGAGGACTTCCCGTTCCGCACATACCCATGGTGGGAAGGTGCTACTGGCAGCTAGGCTGCTCACTGATCAGGTGACATATCGTGAAAGGAAAACAGCGAAAGACGGGGTAAGGTGAGCTGGGGGGGGGGGCAAGAGCTACAAAGCAAAACAGCTACAGGTTTAACTGACGGCATTCACAGACGGACTGAGGTTGTGAAGACGACCAAACACCTGAAACACCACTAGGAGCAGGATAGATTAAAATGGATAGTCGGTCTGGTATATATGGTTTTAAGAAAGGCATTTTTGTAAAAGACTAATATGTCTCTGTTCTTATGGATCAAAAAAAAAAAACAATGAGGAAGTAAAAGCAGGTAGAATCCCATTTAAGCTTGATAATTTCACAGATAACCACTGAAATACTGCTAAAACTGCGAGAAAAAAAATATGATTCCATTATTACCACATGTAAGCCTTGCTTGATTTTAATACACCTGAGCATTATGCACATGAAAATGAAATTTAATTATAGTGTGTATAAATGGCAGCACATAGCAGAGGTCCCTGTTATAAGCTGTTAGCGTTCATTGTGAAGTCATAACTTTAACAGCATACGGCTGATTATATGGGGCAACGTTTAAATGGAAGGAACTAAATAGGTTTAAAAGGACCAAGGTGAGTCAGTGTGCCCTTACTCTCTATGAGGCATAATGGACAGAGTGCTGATGACCTGCGGTGACACTATGGCTAATCCTGTGGCCTGCTATTATCAGAGCTGAGGGCTAGCATCTCTGTTTGTGTGGGTTTTCTCTGGATCCGATGCTCTCTCTCTCCCTGAATGAAGATATAAGTCTAGGTGGACTGGTGCCTGTAATTTGTTTTGTAACGTATGGGCGAGTGTGTGAATGTGACCCATGATGGAATGACATCCCATCCAGTGTGTGTAACTGTCTCTCGTGTTCCAGGGTTTCCCGGGATCCGCGGGCTGCTGAGACCCAGCATAAGCAGCTGTGCTGTGATCAAGGATAAGCAGCAATTGGATAAGCAGTTATGGAAAATGTTTGGATGCTGGTGATATTTTATGGCTTAAGCTTACACACTCATGTCACTTATGTCACTGTCACACCTTCTCAGACTGCAGATTTTCCTGCATGGATTCGCCAGCCATTCACAACACCTGAATACTGATGAACTGTTCTGGTCCCAGATTACATGCATATGCTTGGATAACCTTGCACCTTACACTGAATGTGGGTTGACTTTTGGTTCCACTGGTGTTTGACCTCTTAGCTTGTTTCTCATTTTTGACCTTGGATTCTCTCCACATACTCTATCTGCACCTGATCTCACTGCACCTGGCTTTTAACTTTCAACTTGGATAACGTTTTGCTTTTTGGAATCAAACTCAGCACCAGGACTCTTCCTGTAAGTTTCTTGTCTCCATGACAGTCATCATATATAATACACAATATTGGTATTGGCATCATGAAAAATCCAATCACGCCAACAACAATTCCAGAATGAGTGCAAGAGGGTGCAGGATTGAGCGCAATCATAGGGACTGATCACCAGCACTGCTAACACGTGCCTTAAATAATGACAAACCCTAATTGCATCTCGTATTTCCCAAGCAGGTGGAACAGCACTGGATTCTATAGGGGAACTAGAAGCACGTTATACGTGTGTGAATGATACGCATCACTACATTATATTTTAATTTATGGGAGCGTTGTACATTGATACCTAACCTGTAAATTACTTTAAGAGTAAATAAAATTTACAAAATGTCACTTTTATGGATTTTCTGTAAACCATTTAACACTGAAAGAATCAGGAGCCTTGCACCCGCGGTGTTGCTGTCAGAACATTCATCTGTGATATGGGAGTTTGGGATTTAGGTCGAGCAGAAGGCAGAAATAAATACAGATTTTGTATAAGGACTTTTTTATAATAAAATCTGCTTTTATATATCGACAGTGCCCTGCGTTTCCAAGAAAAGGCTCGGGGCGCATTGTATCCCTGCACTGGATAAGCAGTCCATAAATAAAAATGGTTACGATGAAGTTACCGCATGTAGTAGAATGAATGGAATGGTGAGCTGCCAAATAATTTCTTATGTTGATAATATGTACATCTCTAAGGCGTATGAAAAGGAAAAAGTAAGATTCTGAATGAATACAAAAGTCTTTCTGACAAAAGTTCATAAAAATATAGAATAAAAAAATGTCAGGGTTGCGTCATGAATCGATTTGGCGCTGCAAGCTTTGAGGGCTACAATTTCAGTACTATAAAAGTAGAAACTCTTAAATTGGAAATGCATTTGCATGAATTCTCTGACATTTACCTTTTTATAATGACATTATACAGTATATATATATACAGTATATGTTTGTGTGTGTGTGTTGACATTGGAACATCATGTCCAAACTATGCATAACAAATAATCAGGGCCATAATCATTTCAACTTGCTGTATTCATGGCGATGACAAATATCTAAGAAAAAACGTACAATTTTTGTTGTCCATTTACAACTATCAGCTAGTACATACACACAGACACTAAACACTGGTAGTACAGTGAAACCTTCATTGTAAAAATAAATGTTTGGCTTTGCTTGTCAAAAACAAAACAATAAGCCTTTTTCTCCGCATAGGAGATTATTGACAGCATCCAATTATGTGAAGTAACAAGGAAACAGGATGCACCGTGCCTACACTGGACAGTCAAATACTAGTTCCATTTCTGTTTCGCTTCAGTTTATCCCAGTGGGTATACGGTTACATCCTTTGTTCACTTTTTCAGAGAATGCCTGTGCATTTACTGTGCTCATTCACCATTTCCGACACAATCGGTATTTTGCCATTTTCAGTGAACTACCTTGAAAACTAATTCCATTTGACCAAAATGTCTTTTTTTTTCTCTAACCCTGCATTCCCTGCCTTGCTTAATATCATTGAAGGTCAGAATAATGTTCAGGGTACTAACTTATGGCTTGATTTCCTTATCATCGTTTATTATTGAATACTTGTTTTAAGTGAATTTTGTGTTCAGTTTAAAGGTTATACTTAATCAAAGAAATTTTAAAATGCAGTAGTATTTAGGACTGGATCCATGAGGCATATTAGGCAGCTGCCTAGAGCCCAATCAGCACACTGGGCCCAGGCAGCGTCATGAAATAAAAGATATATATTATATACATTGTCAGCTCTAGCTATAGGCAGAATAGACAATAGCCTAGGGTCCCCAAATTACCTGCATTGCGGGCAAGTGAAACGATCATCAGTTTTCTTTGTAAGGGAGCCAAATCAGGGGGCGATGAGTGGCTCAGCGCGCTAAGCCTCCGGGCCTCTAATCAGACAATTGCTGGTTTGATCCCCAGCTTTGGCAGAACAGTCACATGGCCCATGAGCAAGACCCTTAACCCATCTGGTTTCAGGGCCACTGCACCCTGGCTGACTCTGCACTGTGACATAAGTAATGGCAACCTAGATGGGGTATATACTATATAACTTTATTGTGGCATTAAATTGAAAAAAAAAAAGGATTATACTGATATTTTGGTTTGTTGACTTGCAACCTAACAAATTTGACCCCCTATAAACACTTCTAGACAAAAAGGTGGGAAAAATTAAACTTTCCTCTGTTTCCAAACCATAGTGGTCTAATTCCACGCTCACCTTCTGACACCACAGCAAAGTAAACAGAACACCATGAGTCCACCAGAAACAACACTGAAAACAACACCGGAAACAACAATCAACGCCAACCAGCCAAGTATACTGACATGGACACACATTCACTTGACTTTGAGTCATTTTAACCCTGAATGTTTATGAATGCATTGAACTGTGAACATGTCAGTATACTTGGTTGGTTGGCGTTGATTGTTGTTTCCGGTGTTGTTTTCGGTGTTGTTTCCGGTGTTGTTTCTGGTGGACTCCTGGTGCTCTGTTTACTTTGCTGTGGTGTCATGTTCAGACCAGCTCTCCTGGTGAGGGTCACAGTAGAAGTACACTAAGGAAGTCAGCACACGTCCCTTTCTAGCTCCTTCTGGGGCATCCCCAGGCTATCCCAAGTCAGCTGGGAGATGTAATTCCCCCAGCTTGGCCTGGATCAGCCCAACTGGTGAACCTAAAGTAGTACCTGTGGGAATAAATAGCAAAGCACTAATGGGATATTTTAGAGTTTTTATCTAGAGAGCAACAGTTTAAGATAGCAGAGGAGGTAAAAATACTACAGAAGATACCTAAAACTATCACGTTGCATTGAATAATATATATCCAATGGTGTGTAAAATATCCAATCTTTTCACATCCAGAATTAGGTAGGACTAAAGCTGGTGAGATGTGCTGAACTAGCGCTACTGTTCATCTCTAGCAGGGCTTGTCTGCATTGAACTTCATTTTGATAAATGCACATTATTATGGGTATAAAACCCTCACCATTGCAAGGGTAAGGTATTGTACCTTACTGTACTTGCGTTTCTGTGGACCTGAGCTGAAAGAATGCTTAATACAGCAGGCCAGTGCAGTATATGGATAATTTATAAGTGTAATTAGAATAGCAGTCTGAGGCTGCAAATGACTTGAAGAGGTTGTATATACAGCATGCACAGACATCTGCCAGAAGGGAGATGCGACTATCTTGGCAGGAAATAAGTAGGCCAGATAAAACTTGGCTGTGCTTGACCCAATTAGAAAAGGCCACATGAAAGAACAAGTTTGCTCAAATTAGGGTGAGGAGAAAGTAAAGTTAGAATGGTACAGCATTCCTCTTTGATCTGTATCATCTACTGTGCCATTCCTGGCTGATATTGTACTGTTTGGGTTACTCAGACCTGTGTTTAAGTCTCTATGAAAGTGATCGGTCATTGATCTATGATTCGATATTTTACTGCATTTCAACATTGTTATGAATTGTGAAGCTTGTCATTCTGGCTGAAACGGGACTTCTTTTCGAAACTATATAATTCAGAAATAGAAGTCCTATTTATAATCATCGGTGGGGTTCACAATGTAGACAAAAAATGCCCTCTGTGATATGGTTAGTTGAATGTCCTCATGGTTTCCCTGCCTTCAAGTATATTTGAGATGTGTGTATTGTTACTGAATTTTAAATACACATCTCTACCTGCCATATCATACTTATAATTTGTATTTGAATAATGCAATTAAATAAATGTAATGTAATTATTTCATTATTATCCATCCATCCATGAACTTCTGCTTATCTGAGGTCGGGTCGTGCGGGCAGCAGTCTCAGCAGGGAAACCCAGACTTCCCTCTCTCCGGCCATTTCCTCCAGTTCCTCTGGAGGAATCCCGAGGTGTTCTCAGGCCAGCAGAGAGACATAATCCCACCAGCATGTCCCGGGTCTACCCCGGGGCCTCCTCCCAGTGGGACATGCCTGGAACACCTCACCAGGGAGGCGTCCAGGAGGCATCCTAAGCAGCTCTACTCTGAGTCCCTCCCGAATGACTGAGCTCCTCACCCTATCTCTAAGGGAGAGCCCAGACACCCTGCGGAGAAAACTCATTTTGGCCGCTTGCACTTGTGGTCTCGTTCTTTCTGTCACTATCCACAGCTTGTGTCCATAGGTGTGGGTAGGAATGTAGATTGACTGGTAAATCGAGAGCTTAGCCTTTTGGCTCAGCTCCTTCTTTACCATGACAGACCGATGCAGCACCCGCATCACTGCTGATGCCGCACCGACCCACCTGCCGATCTCCCGCTCTATCCTTCCCTCACTCGTGAACAAGACCCCGAGATTCTTAAACTCCTCCACTTGGGGAAGGACCTCCTCCCTGACCTGGAGAGAGCACTCCACCCTTTTCCGGCCGAGGACAATGGTCTTGGATTTAGAGGTGTTGATTTTCATCCCAGCCACTTCACACTTGGCTGTGAACTGCTCCAGTGAGAGCCGAAGGTCACGGTGATGAGGCCAACAGAACCACATTATCTGCAAAAAGCAGAGACCTAATCCTGAGGTCACAAAACCAGACACCCTCAACACCCTGGCTGTGCCTAGAAATTCTGTCCATAAAGGTTATGAACAGAATCGGTGATAAAAGGAAAACCCTCACCAGGAACGAGTCGAACTTACTGCCGGCAATGTGGACCAAGCTCTGACACCGGTTGTACAAGGACAGGGACTTTATAAGGCAGCCTGGCACCCCATACTTCTGGAGCACTCCCCACAGGACTCCTGAGGGACACGGTCAAATGCCTTCTCCAAGTCCACAAAGCACATGTAGACTGGTTGTGCAAACTCTCACACACCCTCCAGGACCCTGCTGAGAGTACAGAGCTGGTCCACTGTTCCACGGCCAGGGCAAAAACCACACTGCTCCTCCTGAATCCAAGGTTCGACTATCCGACGGACCCTCCTCTCCTTCACCCTCGAATAGACCTTGCCAGGGAAGCTGAGGAGTGTGATCCCTCTATAGTTGGAGCACACCTTCCAGTTCCCCTTCTTGAAGAGGGGGACCACCACCCCGATCTGCCAATCCAGAGGCACTGCCCCTGATGTCCCCGTGATACGGCAGATGGGTGTCAACCAAGACAGCCCTGCAATATCCAGAGCCTTGAGGAGCTCTGGGTGGATCTCATCCACCACTGGGGCCTGGCCACCAAGGAGCTTTTTGACCACCTCAGCGACCTCTGCCCCAGAGATAGGTGAGTCCACCCCTAATTCCCCAGACTCTGCTTCCTCATTGGAAGGTGTGTAGGTGGGATTGAGAAGGTCTTCAAAGTATTCCTTCCACCGACCCACAACGTCCCAAGCATCTCCTCGAAGATTTTCCTCGTCCGCCACATTTCCTCAGAATCTTCTGGAAGTCATCTGGAAGTCATTCTCCATGGCCTTAACAAACTCCTCCCATACCCAAGTTTACCGAAGTGGCTGAAGCCACATTCCACTTGGCCTGCCGGTACTCATCAGCTGCTTCCAGAGTCTCACAGGCTAAAAAGGCCCTTCTTCAGCTTGATGGCATCCGTCACTGCTAGTGTCCACCAGTGGGTTCGGGCATTGCCCCAACGACAAGCCACCTTACGGCCACAGCTCCGGTCAGCCACCTCTACAAACTCAATGTCCCCTGCCTCCCCCGGGACATAGGCGAAGTTCTGCCGGAGATAGGAGTTGACCATAATTCTAAAAATTACAGCTGCCTTCATTAATAGTCAGGTATAAATTGTCTAAATGGTATTGATTACCATGTTAA
>JABFEB020000092.1:16419212-16429781 GCA_019775895.2 Stomatorhinus ivindoensis | reverse complement strand
AGAAATGAATGAGCGGTCCCCATAAGGATATGTTTACCCTACATGTGCGTGTGTGTGTGTGTGTGTGTGTGTGTGTGAAATGACTGTGAAATACTAAGACAACAGACTGCAAACAAAATAATGCAGCATATTAATATCTGTAATATAGTCCACGTTATTGTTGGCCATAAAATATGAAGCCAATCCAGTAATTAAAAGTACATTTACATACCCAACTGACAGGTCCTGTCATCTAGAGAGATTGTGTGGTAATCACAATTTCTCTATACATGTATCCTTCTATTTTCTATATCTAATTATCCAGTATGAGGTCACAGTCTGCTTGGAGCATGTCCCAGGCATTCGGCATGGGATGCCATGGATGAAATATCAGTCCGTCTCTGGGCACATATCATCAGGGATACTGTAGGAGACAATCTGTGCAAAAACAGGGGTGGGAACCAAACTACAATCTAATTCTAACTATTATGGAGGTGCGCAGCTACAGTGATAGCCACTGGGCCATCATCCCTATACATTTACAGGGGTTAGACAATGAAACTGAAATAGGTCAGTAGTGTTTGAGGTTTCACGTCTATATATGTGTGGCCTGGTGGCCAGTCTTCACTGTTGGCACATTCCATTAGATAGAGAAAAGTGTGAAGGTTGAATTAGCAGAACAACAGTACAGTTATAGATATAATATTGCAATTTACACAACATAATGGGAAAGATATCAGAGTTCAAAAGAGAAAAAATTGTTGACGTGTGTTTCGCTGGCGCATCTGTGACCAGGACAGCAAGACTTTGTGGTATTTTGAGTGCCGCGGTATCCTGGGTAATGTCAGTAAACCACTACAAAGGACGGACCACATCCAACAGGAGTATCTGGTCATGGTCAGACTGCTATAGCCAAACCATTGGTCCTTTGTGCCAATGTCAAACATCAACTTCAATGGTGCCAGCAGCATAACTCTTGGGCTGTAGACAATATGAAACATGTGTCCTTCTCTGATGAATCCACCTTCGTTGTCTTTCCCATATCCAGGAGAATTATGGTGTGGAGGAGTCCGAAAGAGGTGTACCACCCACACTGTTGCATACCCAGAGTGCAGTGTAGAGGTGGATCAGTGATGGTTTGGGCTGCAATATCATGGCATTGCCAAGGTCAGGCGTGGGAAACCCCTAAGGCCTAGATCCACTACTTGTTATACAATAGATGGGTGGGTCACTGAACCATTCTGAAGGGCCATGTTCATGCAATGGTTCAAGCATCGTATCCTGAACATGGTGCCATGTGTCAGGATAATAATGCAGCAATACACACAGCATGACTGGTGAAAGCATGATTTGATGAACATGAAATTGAAGTTGAACATTTCCCATGGCCTGCACAGTCACCACATCTCAATATTACAGAGCCATTTTGGGGTGTTTTGGAGGAACGCGTCAAGAAACATTTTGCGCGTGTCAAGAAACATTATTGTAATGATAAAGAAGAAAGCTGCTATGTAGAATCTTTCTCAGTGTGGGGGGCTGAAGTACACGCATTATTAACAAATAAAGCTACTTCGTGTGCCTGCATAACAGCTATCAATACTACAATATGGAAGTATGAGTTGGAAAAAAAACACAAAAGATGAGGATAAGAAACAAATATCGTAATGGAAAATGGAACTCAAATGGCCCAATTGCACAATGTTGATGTGCAATGCAGAATGAGTCCATACAGATTGGAAGACGTGCAGTTTGTTAATTGTCTATTTATGCTTTCGTTTGCAGTTTTACAACAGTGGTTATCATTACTAAACTACTGTATCTAGCTCTTATGTTTCTTTCAACTCCATGTTTTAGGCCTAGTTCATTCTAAGCCTCACTGTGTTGTACTTGATTGTGACATCATCAACATTATTAGTAGAACTGAAATTGACATTATTTTTATCATTAATACAATTTACAGAAAAGCCACTGTTGACGTCCCTTATTATAAGAGTCTTCTCCTGAACAACTGCAGAGAGTATCCAGAATGGGCCGCTGTGTATGTGGCTTTTCACTGAAACTCCTTAATTAGATTGCTAATTAGAAGACTGATTAGCTGAAGAGTCCTCACAGCTGGATTTGAACAGCTGACCTAAAGGTTACCCCAGACACCTGCACACACAGTGGCCCTTTGCGGATAACATTGCCTACTCCTGTTATATGGGAGAGCAGTCCATCATAGGGGACATAAACTCTATCATAGTCAATTTACTGACACCAACTAGTATAATGACTATATCATATTATACCGTACCGTACTGTACCATACCATACCATACCATACCGAACAGTTTACTGGGAAACAGCCATGTCTTACTAAAAAACGCATGATAACTTCATGTAAAATAAATCATTTCAATAGTATTACATAAACCATAGCTTTAAAGCAGGATCCCTCAGTGGGACATATGAATTTTAATCTTGGGAATACTGACATTTTTTGGTTTGAGTGATTATACCATTCCCAGAATTCCCATCACTGAAATCCCAGGCCAGAGCTAGAAATTAACTAAAGGCTCAATAGTTTTCAGGCTGGGATTTAACATCAAAGGGCTGGGGCCGGGAGGTGCATTTAATACTCAGCAAAGTAATCTGCCTATATGTCTATGGATTATATTTAATTAGTAATGAATGGGAAACTTTTAATTTTATTAAAAGCACATTATTTGAAGATTTGTGTTAGAAGATATATAGTAAGTGAATTGATAAATTGTGATTGACTAAATATTATCAAAAATCAGAAATAGTTAAAGAATTGTAAAAACAACCATTAATTATTTCCTGCGTACAATCAATCACAAAACCAGTTGCTGGGCACAGTTCATGACAAGTAGAAAATCAGTAACAACGCTGAGTAATTGAACGCTAATCGTATTGGAATTTTAAATTGAATCCGTATTTGTAAAAAAAAAAGTATGCGATGTTAAAGTATTTTATGGCAGAGCAGGGTACCAAAAGAATTAAGAATGTTTCAGGGCAGGGACTAAGCATTTGAGAAAAGCACCACAGTGGTGCCATATTATCGTAAATATATTTCACCGTTTTGTGTTTCTTTATTATACATTACATTTATTTGCTATTAGATTTATTTTCCTTATTCTGATACATAATACATCGAAACTAAAAATCAGACGCATTCATCCGTATTAAATTTGTTCCTCATCACAGAAAGCGGGTAGCGGCGCTCGGGCAGCGAGGTGCTGCGGCGCGCGCGCATGTGCACCGCTGCAGACTCCGGAAGCCCGGAGAATACGGGCGCGCTGAAGAAGCGCGAGCCAGCGGGGGGGAGCAGGCGAGCAGCGCTACCCTCCGCTCGCCTGTGTAATTTATGGAGAGGCGTCGTGGTCTGTGCTGCCAGCCTGCGACTATGTGCGTGTGTGTGTGCATCTTTTTTTCCTGGCAGAGTATTCTGTTCTTCCGCAGCAGAATTATCAAAGGCTTCACGTGTCATAAGGCTGAATTTATATTGCCATTCTGGGTATATGATAAATTCGTTGCATCGCTGCAGCCAAAACACCTTATTTTATGTAATTCTCCTTAAATATCACTCGATCATAGATCAATAGGACCAAACGTGTTTGAACAGTGAGAATTCAGCAGTGTAAGTTAACCTGTAAGTTTAAACCTAAGATTCATAGGAACCATGTTTTTCGAGCAGCAACTGACAGAAAAATTATTTCATAATAATTATTTGTAGGCCTATATACTGTAGCCCAAAAGTATATCAGTTCTAATACATAGAAATTGTTATATGAGATTAAATAATATAAAATCTCGTAGCATCATCATCTTTATTTCCATCCTTAACAGAAAAAAAGTGATATTAACTAAATATTTTTGCAGACACTTTTATTTAATTTAAATTAATTGTGTGTGAACCATAGATGTGAAACTTGAATGCATTTTTAAAAGCAACAACAAATATCAAAAGGCAGGAGTAATCTGGTATGCCAAATATGTGTCCAAACATTTTGAAATGAGAAGATCTATGTTTCCGTAGAGCGTCTGGTCGATTCTGTCTAACCTGTTCCAGCTCAGACTACACAGATGTCTGGATTGTAGGAATGGTGATTCTGTTTATCACGAGATTGAGATCCGTGTGACCTGGTCCGTTTTTGGGCTTGAGGTCTCTGTTTGCCAGAGTCTTACAAACATGGTGTCAGTTTACTGGAGTTCACTCTCTCTATCCTTGTTTTGTTTCTGTGGTCATTAAGTTCCAGACCTCATTCCCAGTTCCTATACTTCTCTGCTTTTTTGTTTAGTTTACTTCTTGTCTTGGACCTGCCCACTCAGTCAACAGCCTCAAATTCCAGTGGTCAACTCTTTCCAGTTGACTCAGGGAACACGGGGTGGAAAGCCCGTGAACATGTTTGAGGTGGCATTTGTCACTCGTGGAAGTAAATAAAACTTTTCTCATGACACCTAGAAAGATCAGTGCTGGTGAATTTGAGTGCTTGATAATTCTTCAGCCTATAGCACGGAAGTCGACATCTTGAGCCTATCATGAGTGCTGACCTCAGAGATGCAGATTTTCAGAAGGAATGTCTCACTGAGTCCACAGATAAGTGGACAAAGCCATCACCTCTTTATTATGCTGCAGCCCTGTAATACATTTATAAGAGGCAGGTCATAACCAATTATTTTTGTTAATTGCCTCACGGCTTGTGGTTTTAATGTAGGTCATATAATGGAAAGTTGTAAAGTCAATCATAAAACACTTACACATTTTTTCCCTTTTAGGTGGAACAAATTATACCAAAGGCTGAGTATAGAAAAGCTTTTTTTCTATATTTTCAGCTCTCATTAGCATTCAAGGCCAATTAGCTTTAAAAATAAGAAATGTCAGAATGTCATATGGATTTTTTTTTCAAGACACTGATGAGAATTTAAAAAAAAAGATTTTTTTAAGAGCTGCTTTAGAGCAGGCAGAGCAGCATTATAGTAATCAAGCTGTGATTCATTCCAGAAAGTTTAGCTGTAACGCAAGGCTATCATTTAGAGGAAAGGTTCATAGGAAGTAGCCATGCCCAGACTCCATAGGGGTCCAGGATAGCATTTATACTCCAGTGTATTATTCAGTGTCTAACAGACAGCATGCAGGCTTAATGGAACAAGCTAATAGAACAGAAGCACAATAAGGATGAACAGAACCTACCTGCTTGCTGAAGAATATGTAAAAGTATTTGTAGAACATCATGCTTGCATATTCTAAAATATTTTTCTATGTATTGTTACGTGCCGTAAGTTGAATGCACACAGATTCCCCGGTGCCCCCTGCCTCGTCATCTCAGCTCCGCCTCCTGGCCAAGCTCCGCCCCCAGATCAGACTCCGCCCCATTCCTTCCGACATCCCATTCGTCACATCCGGATCCAGTCGGCTGCTTGAAGAAGCCGAGAAGTTGTGTGTTCGAGAGCTCTTTGCTGCTTTACTCTCTTCTTTGCTTTGTTGTGTGATTTGCCTTCTGATTGATCTTTGTGTATGACCGTTTCGTTTCCTGGACTCTGATTCTTTGCTCTGCCCCTTCCTGTACCTTTGCCTTTGATCTGCTCATCTCTCGGTTCTGGACCTTGCACTTTGTTCCTGACCATTCTTTTGCTCAACCCTTCGGATACTGTACTCTGGCTTGTGTGTGTGTTGATGTGTAGTAGGTGCCTAAGGAGTGACTGCCGTTTTGTTTCAGCGTTCGTGTTTATTATTGTTTTGGTGAGGGAGTTAGGATTAGTCGTTGTCATTTCGTTTTCAATTATTTACGTTATCTTTAGTGTTAGTTTAGATTGGGACGTTTGCGTTAGCTGTTTTGGTTGTTGTTTTGGCTCTAGTCACTCCCGAAGTCTCTTGCACCTTCTGTGTTGTAAAGTCTCTGTGAATAAAAATATAAAAATACAAAAAAAGATCCGGTTGTGTCTTGTGTTCCCCTTCCCCAACACCGATTTATCCCGTCTTCCCCTTTCCTTCACATACACCTTTCTGGCGATCCCCAACCCTACACTGGGGATCGTAACAGTATTAAGCAATATTTCTCTCTCATTGGTTTAGCATTATATAAATGATACATTTCATAAACTGATTACAGTAAAATCCACTTATAATGGACTTCAAGGGACCTGGGAAAGCAGTCCGTTACATCCAGAGTCCGTCATATCCAGAGTTGCTGTATGCCCAGAACAGAGGACACCATTTACTCATGCCACACCTCAGAAGACACACTTGTGGTATAGATTATTACATTGTTCATGTAGTAATCCGACTTTACCTGACCAGATGCGTGACTATTAATAATCCTGACTACATACGTATTTGCACTGGATATCACCAGCACGCCACACGCCTTGTAGGCGGAGCCTGCATATCCGTTATAGCCAAACAAAACTACAGCTAAAAGCAACCAAATTGTGTGTCTGTTATAGACAATATTCCATTATAAGCGAGTCCACTGTAATGGGATTTTACTGTATATCAAAAATAAGAGTATGAATTTTATGAGGTTGTGCAATTGTAGACCATTATTAATTAAGATGACATATAAGCACTGTGTGTACTTAAGATGTGTTTGAGAGGGATATATATTTTAAGTCGTATTTGGCAAAAGAGCAGACTACTTCCTTCACATTACTTGTTAACTCACTTATACAAATGCATTTAGCTAACCAGACAGCATTAGTAAATGAATGAGCATCCATTCAACCTGCCTTCATTTCACTGGCATCCTGTCTGGGGTGTTTCTCTGCACTCTGCCTCATGCATCCCTGGACCAGCTCACCACGACTTTTCTTATGGACCCTATTATGGAAGATGGATGGATGGATGGACGGACGGAAGGATGGATGGACAGATGACTTCATGGATGCATGGATAGACAAGTATGCATGTTTTGGACTCCTATGATTATCATTCATCTTTTCAAAAACCTATATTGTATGTGATCGGCATTTTAAAATTAGTTAAGGCTTGTTTGCACAGAATATAAAGGATGTTTAATTTATTTTTCCATACTTCATTATAAGCTTCTGTTGAATTATTCTCTTACTGAAAAGCTTATAACAACAAAATTACTCCTTCATGGACAGTCTACTTCATTCATTTTTATATCAATTAACTAATGAACTAATGAAGATTGCAGTGTTTTCATAATTATGCTAGACCAAACTAGCATAAGTTTAAAAATGAAAGGCTCTAACTTCAGTCAAAAACCTCTGGGTACGAAAAGATGCCCTTTGAATGGGGACGTTTTCATCTGGGAAGACTCCACTCATAGCAGTAGAGAGATATATCACCATGGGACGAAAATTAATTTGAATTAATCAGCATAAACCTTGTCTTATGTGGGTTTGGATGGCCCTAAACCATTCAGGAAAACCGTCTCTTGAGCCCAACTTCTCTCGTCAGATTCCTCCTACATTTATGTTAACTGCGAAGTGTCATGCTCCGTCCGTGAGAGTCCCGTGTGTGCCACACCCCCTCGCTCCTCGTGTTCAGCCCCTGATGGAAACCACCTGTCGTCTATTTTGTCTGATTGTAATCCTCCGTGTCCTGCCGAGTCTGCCCCGTCTTTTGTATTTAGTCCGTGTCGGAGTTCGTCTCCCTAGGTCTGTCATTGTGATGTTCCGTGGCGTATACCCTTCTGTGTTGGCGAATAAACCCCGTTTTTTGGATATACCTGCCTCTTATCGTCTTGCCTGCTGGTTCGGATCCTGTAATATACTTAATGCTTTGCTGTGGCACCAGTTGATATGTATCCAGTTAATGGATAGTAATTCATCAACGATCTTCTAGACTGACCTCACAACCTTTCATATGACTTTCTGGGCTGCAGCTGTGGCTCCCTCCAACCATACCGTACCATACTATACCATACTCTACCGTACCGCACCAAACTGTACCGTACCATACTCTACCATACCAAATTTTACCGTACCATACCGTACCGTAACATACCATACCATACTCTACTGCACCATACCATACCGTACCATACCAAACTATACCATAACATACTATACTGTACCGCACCATATATACCATACCATACTGTACCATACCATGCCATACTATACCATACCGCACCGTACCATACCGTACCTACCATACCATACTATGCTGTACAATACCGTACCATATCATACTGTACTATTCCATACCATACCGTACCATACCAAACGATGCCGTACCATACCAAACGATGCCGTACCATACCATACCATGTCATACCATACCATGCTATACCATATTGTACTATGCCATGCCATACCATACCGTATCATGCCATACCATACTGTACTGTACCATACCATACCATTCCATATCGTTCCATGCCGTACCATGATGTGAAGGGACTGACAGTCATTTGTAAGGATTAATCTGGAGACCAATGGGAAATGAAGTTGGTGACAGTTTCCACTGGTGAGCCATCAGTGGCAGTTCCAGGTATATGATTCCTGCTGTGCCTCCTGAAGTCCAACACAATCTCCTTTGTTTTATTGTTGTTTAGGGTAAGGTCAGGGTAAAGTCAGGGTAAGGTCATTCTATGGCCTGACTCCACCCTCTCCACCACTTCATTCCTGCTTGCAGATGAGACCAGTCGCTGTGGTATCATCAGTAAACTTGATTATGCAGGTGCTTATGAATTAGGCCATGCAGTCAGGGGTAGAGGGGGGATAGAGCCTTGGGCTCAGTTGGTGTTACCCAGGGAGGCCCCATGTTGAAGACCTGATAGGCTGTAGTTTTATTGCTGATCTTCACCACCTGAGGTCTGCCTGTTAAGAACTCCGCGACCCAAAAGTGACACGATGGTGGCGAAGGCTGAGCTGGAGTCATTGAATAACATCCCAGCATAGGTGTCCCTCTTGTCCAGAAATTCCAGAAAAATGCTGTTGATGTATCCCAGGACCACTCTCTCCATGCAGTTTACCAACACCAAGGGTAGCTACATTGTCCAGTAGTGATTTAGACACAAAACTTTGGATGTTTTCAACAAGAAAGAAATCACAGGTTTCTTGATGCACAGTGGGACACTGGATAGGGACAAAGATATCATTGAAAAGAGTGGCCAGTTATATTCTTCCTGTCTTTAGAACACAGGAGGAGATGCCATCAGGGCAGAGAGCTGCTGCTTCCATGTCCTCCCAACCATCAGGCTTTATATCATCTTCTCTCTCACCTACAAGCCAGTATATGCATCAGCTTCCAAAGGCTGACTATATGCAACGCAGTAGCAGGACCATTCCCAAGTCAGTCCCACTTATTTTCATTTTCTACTAGTGGCACTACTACTAAATCCTCTTTCTGGCAATGTGAAATTTGTTATCCTATGGTAAATGTTCTGTAATCTTCCATAAAAGTGACATCACTGATGTTTTCCATTTTGGGGCATTCAGATCCTCTGTCTGAACTCACTAACTGCCCACTATTCACCCCCGCATCATTTTCTCAATTTTCACTTACTCTTAGGTGCCTTATTTTCTTTTGTCCCATAAATCGGTCACTTAGCCCCCCTTTCCTCTTTTTCAGTCCTGACTTAATATTCGCCATGTTCTCAAAATTTCCAGTCGGCTCTTGAGCCACATGGGCACTGATCATCATCATGGGCACCATAAGAAAAGCGGCTGCATTGATTACTTTGCTTCCTTCACATCCCCTGCAAAAATCACTTATCAATTTCAGCAAGATTTCAAGTCAATTTGAGCAACATATCTTAGCCCACTTTAAATAAAAAAACTATTCTTTTGATTTTGAAAAGGCACATTCAACAGAGAAGCTATTCTCCCCCACTTTTTATAATGTCCATAAGAAAATGGAATTGAAAGGTATCTCAATTTATATGAAGGTAACAGCTGGACAGAGACTACATAATTCTGGTAATGCAGGATTTACTTGGTCACAGCTACTCTACAACTGAATCAGAACAATTTGCTTGGGTCATAAGAAGTTTATGTTTGTAAAATGTTACTTGAGACGTTTGGTAGTGCCTCTTGAAGGCCCTATCCATTTCATGAGATCTATAAAACCCCCACAAATCAAGAAAATTAGAAGGAGAATATTTGCACGGGAGAAAGAAAATGCTCAGTTGTCATTGCATGGTGCGAGAACCCATTGGCATTCTGGAGCTGAGCAGTGAGACACGGTATGAAGGACTGGTGGGTAAGCAGAGAGGGGGACGGAGGGTGAACTACCGCACTGACCTCAGCAGCAGGTGGCATTGTGGATGGGGACAGCAAAAGAGCTAATTAAGTATCACACATGATTTTCTTCTCAGCAAACGGTATTCGTTTCTGTTAGATGTCCTTTGGGAATAAATGAGTGAAATTTGAAATTTGGAATTAAACTGTAACCTAGGAAATAAAAATAAAGTAATATTGTATGAAATAATGTATATGAGTTCAAGGACATCTTGAAACAATTGGCAACATTTTATTTGAAGCAGTCTACATAAGGGTGACATATAACCATATTAATATAAACTGCTCAAAAAAATTGAAGGAACGCTTATTAATCAGAGTATAGCATCAAGTAAACTAAACTTCTTGGATATTCATCTGGTCAGTTAAGTAGCA
>JABFEB020000092.1:16408996-16419112 GCA_019775895.2 Stomatorhinus ivindoensis | reverse complement strand
GTCTTTGAATTCAGTCCTCTGTAGGTTGATAATTTTCATTTCCATCAAACAATGTGGCATCCCATCATTCCTAACACTCAGTCCATGTCAGCATAGATATCCAGTATGATTTTTCCCCCATTGAGATCTGATGTGTTTTCAAAGTGTTCCTTTAAATTTTTTGAGCAGTGTATAACCGTTATTAATGTGCATGACGTGTGTCATGTCGTTCTTATGATGGTTACATGTCACCCTTATGTAGACTGCTTCAAGTAAAGTGTTACCAAACAATTCAATCACTCCTCTTCTATCTGCTTACAAAACTCTGAGCTGTTTTAAAAAGAAATAAACAACTGAATAAACAGCTGTGAGTCAGTCTGCTTATTTGTCTAAGAAAGAAACTGATGTTGCTTTCAGTAAAACTCTGTCACACGGTTTGTAGTCTTACCCTTATGTCTACGCTCTTATTGACACTTGATTTCCTGTTGTGTGTGACACTCTGTAGCTATATTTGTGTCTCATGTCTTCCTATATTTTTTCCATGTGTTTCTCCATGATCAGGTCAGTTTTATTTAGCCTCATAGTCCTTAAATAGCCTTAGAAGAGGCAGGCAAGCAGGCAGGCAGCCAGTGTCCATAGTCAAAAACCAGGGGCAAGTTTTTCTTTGGTTGTATTATGGCAGTTGTGGTGGCACTCCCTCAACACAATGGTCAGGACATTCTTCCCAAACTACTGATTAAGGATAGTGGTCAGGACATCGAAGCTCTATCTGTTGACAGTGCTCGACGTCTGGGATGCTTGCAGGGTTGAGCGTAGCATGAGTGCAGCTCGAGGGACAGCCTTATCAAAAGGCACCGCAAACGTAAGCAGGTGCCCTGGCTGTCTCTGCTTTGAAGTTAGGTGGACAGAGAGTCATTGTGCGACCGCAGCTTCCTTAATCCAAAACTGATGTGCAAGAGCAGTCGTTGTGCAGGAGGATAATAGAGCATTGTCCATCGTACTCATTGGGTCTTTGGGCCAGTTAAACAGTCCAGAAAACTGTTATTTAAGAACCTGAGGTCTGTTGCCTGACAACGCAGAGAGGGAACTGGGAAACATCCTTTATTTAGACTCCAAAGGAATATTATTAATTACCCACTATGTATTATAACCACTTGGCCCCAGTATCTACTTGATCTCAGATACAATCCTTATATGCAGTTGTATTCAGGTGTAATGACATCTCCAAGGAGTAGAATGTCTATAGTATCTCTATCTTAAGTCTGTATCCCATATCCACCATTTATATGGATAGAAGTTTCAGGTTTTACCTTGCTTTTTATTGAGCTGATCAGAAAGTGTCTTTCCCTCAGGATGATTAGTAAAAGTAGCATATCCTTTTATGTGATACCCTTAGGAACAGACACTGTTCAGGTCCCGACGTTACTGAAACACAGACGGCACAAAGTAATAAAGATTTTAACATAAAACTCTTCATGGTTCTGATAGTTTTCGGTGACACCATAACAAGAAAAGCTTATGAGTATAGTTTTAATTAGAAACTAGATAGCATAAACCTAGACTTTACAGCTTGCACTTTATTTTCTTTGAGAGAAAAATAAGAAGCCCGGAACTTTTCAACAAACCGGAGCATTTTCTTCCCTCTCGTGGCTTTACTCCAAGAAAAATTCTGAGGTTTCTGCATTTCTCTCTCAAACCAAAAAGGGGAAATCCACAATGACCAAAGTCTTCCACTCACACCCACCTGTCCGCATTCCTGAACACGGCTTCCGCCCACAAAGTGGGTCAACATGCAGAGAAGTAGAGTGCACCAAGAAGCAAGGGAACAGGAGTATTTAGTGTGAAGTGTTTCACAATTATGATAATTACTATTTTCATACAGATTTCATAAAGCACTATTTATACTACCATTCATACAGATTGCCTCTCTGTCGAGTTCGAGTGATATTGAGTCAAGGCCAATGCATATTGTTTTCAAAGCAAAGAATGCATGTTGCCATACAGTCCTTTTATTGTGCTTAGTCTACACCACTGCCCCCTGTGAGCAACGACGGAAGATCAGCCTAATAAAATAAGTAATAAATAGTAAGATATATTGGGTGTTTCAGTGCATTTCCCAAAAATATTTCAGCAATCATAAGCTCAGTGGACTTCGCAGGAACTCAGTGAATTTGAGACTGCACTACATTTTTGGAAATGAATCCTAAATTCGTACAGAAGCTTCGGCTTTTGAATGGTTTGGGGTACTGGTTATGGGTGTTCGTTGGTGGCTAGCAAAAATGTAGCACAAAAGGAACCCTAACCAAGTATTTTGGATGAGGAACATTATGAAAGACAGCAATGTTTGATTCCACATGACGTTTCACACCTGCAATACCAATCATTTGTATTTTGTTTATCAAGACTCACATCCTGTCACCTTTTTATCTGCTTACCAATATTAATGGGGTCATAAAAACAAAGAATATATACAGTAGTCCAATTTTATTGCAGCAGTTTTAAAAACCAGATCCACTGATAAAACACCAAAATGTTACATATAACTTAAATCGAGCTGTAGCTGTATTCAGTTTTATATAACAAACCCTTTCGACTTGTTCGCCGCTGTTACATAGACCCTGTAAAAGGGCCCCACCGTATTTTCTTAAAGAGTAGAATGGATGTCACCTATTTGAGTGTTCTTTCACCTTCAAGTGCTTAATATACTTTATATCTGAGTCATGTGAAAGGTTTGTGCTGATGATTGGAGTAAAAATAATGTGCACAAACTGACTTTACTTGGAGCAGAAAAAGCCCGACTCAGATTAGGGCACAAAAATACTGACCCACAAAAGCACAAATTGAATTTAAAATTGAATTTAGCAGCTTTTCTGTTCTGAGAACTTATTATAATTAAGCTCTAAGAGTTTTGGTGTTTCTGTTAATTTTGCACCTGGAAACATGTCAGACGGGTCTTTTGCAAGGTAATTATGATAGAATCAGACACGTAGCAGTTCATTACATTAAAATAATAAAACATGTGTGCACAGAATTACCTAAACTGTGCACCACCTCCAAAACTGCCTGAACGGACAAATAGCATATTTTAATGGGGGTAGAGTCAAGAGCATAATTTTGGGTTGAGATTTAGAGGGTTGAGGTCTCCTCCCATTTAAGGGGGTCCCAGGGGAGGTACGCCCAAGCCTAGAGTGTTCATTCTCAGACTTGTCAGAGAACAAGAGATTGCATTTTAAAATTTCATTACATTCAAAAATTGAGAATGTGATGGAGCACAATTCATTTGAAAAGACTGTATTTGTGCAATGTTTCATCAAATATAAATCCAACATCCATATCCGCTTATCCAGCATAGGGTCTTGGTGAGTCTGAAGCCAGTCCCAGAAAACACAGGATATGAGGTGGGGGGTTACCGTGGACAGGATGCCAGGCAATTATAGGGTACACATGCACGCACACACACACACGGGCAATTTAGAGACATGATTTCATATAATCAGTTTTTTTGAACTGGAGATAGAAGTGATAATATTCAAAGAACACACAAAAGATATAAACGCAAACATATGTGTTTTGTGTGTGTGTGTGTGTGTGTGTGTGTGCAGTTCAGGTATACTTTACCTTATGGGGACCAAATGTCCCCACAACATGATGGATACTCATTTTTTTAACCTTATGGGCACTAGGAAACTGGTCCCCATATGGGAAAACTCTATTTTATTAAAATCTGTGACTACAATAAAAAAACTAAAAATGCAAAATCTCCTGCATTTTGCATTTTGTTTAGTTAGGGCTGGGTAGGGGTTAATAGACACCAATAATATTCCTTCCTGGTCGTAAATACTGTGATAGTCTTGGTCCTGATGGTGCACAGAATCCCAGAAGTTGAAGCTAAAATCAAAATATTCAGTCACTCACAGCAAAACTGTAACCTGATTTATTTCAATTAATGTGCAGTATATGTTTTATTTTACTGTTTTGTTTTACATGTGATGTGCTTGTATGTAGCAGCGGCATTGAGTCATGAAATTGGAAATTAAAAAAAAAAAAAAAAACTTACAATGGAATACAGCATTTGTTTGTATGTATAGAGCAATTGATATTACCTTCACTTGTTATGTATATTAAAATTATTAAGTCATTTGTAGCTCTAATGATTTGTATCCATTTTCCTCTAACAGGTAGCTACAAATCAAAGAACACAAAACTATATGAAATGATTTCAAATTTTGCAACTTTATTGCATGTGTCATGATCCGCCCGTCCGAGCCTCGTGTGTGCCATGCCCCCCTCATTACCCCGTTCGATCCCCGTTTTTTCCGCTGTCTGCATCGGCTGCCACGGCCGCATCGCCGTCTGTGTAGGCTACCACGGCCGCATCCGCCTCCGTTTCGACTGCCACGGCCATAGCCGCCCCTGTCTCGGCTGCTTTGATCCCAGAGACTCTCACCCCAGAGACTCCTGCCCCTGTCCCAGAGACTATTGGCCCTGGGACTGTTACCCCCATGACTATTACCCCAGAGACTCCTGCACATGCCCCAGAGACCCCAGTCCCGGAGTCACCTGCCCCAGAGACTCCAGCCCTGGACTCAAGCCCCGAGGCGGTCCCAAACGCCATCCTCGCGTCCTCCTCCTTGGAGGAGGAGCTCAAATGGGACCCCTCGGGGATATACCTGCTGGGGCCGCCCTGACAACGCCCTGGACCCTGCCGGAGGCTACCTCACCTCTCAGTGTCCCGCAAGGGGCGAGGGCACCGGCGTAGGGTCCGGGTCCCGCCCGCCCTACCCCCTGGCTCACCCTCGGTTGCTCTGGTTGGGGCTCGGGGGCCGCCTCCGTCGCCAGGGGCTCTGGCCCCTCGGTCGCCTGCAGGTCCCCCGGCGGTGCCCAGTCGCCCGTCCTTGGAACAGCCGCCCTAGGCCCTGCAGTCACCTTTGGGTGCCCTGACGTCGGGTCCTCGGGCCCCTGCGGTCGCTCCTCCTCCGGCTCGTCAGTCTGCTGTGCCTTCGCCGGCTCCGCCTTGGCCGTCGCCTGTGGGGGCATCCCCTCCCTCCTTCCCTCTGTCAGTGCTCCCTCGTTGCCTCCCCTGGTTCTCCCTCCAGCTCCCTCCATTCCTTGGTCGTTCGTCCCTCGTTCCGTCTCCGTGTCCCCCTTGTGGTCCCCTCCGGCTCCCTCTGTGTCTCCACCTGCGGCTCCTCCAGCTGCCGCCAGTCGCCCATCCGGGCTCCCTCGGGCTCCCCCTTGTCCCCGGTCCTTTCCGGTGTGGCCCCATTTCTGCTCCTCGCCCTGTTCCTCCAATCTTTGCTCCTTGTCCCCCTGTGGCTCCTCCGTTCACCCCTGGCTCTTTTGTTCTGCCCCTCAGTTTTCCCCCTCTGTCCCCATTCTTTGTCTGCCTGTCTGCCTTCCCTATTCTGTGTCAGGTCCTGTCGTGGTTGATGCCCCTGTATGCGTTCTGTGTTTCCGTCTTGTTCCTTGTGCCCAGTTAACCTGTCTCTCGTTATGTCTTCCAGGTCCGGTCTGCCCTCGTCTCGTCCGTCCCTTCTCTGGGGCGCGCCCGGAGTTCGCGCCTTGGAGGGGGGGTTCTGTCATGATCCGCCCGTCCGAGCCTTGTGTTTGCCACGCCCCCCTCATTACCCCATGTTCAATTCTAATGGAAACCAGCTGTTGTCCATTCGTACCTGATTGTCTCTTTTATTTATTCCGCGTCTGAAGTTCGTTTCCCGAGATCAGTCATTGTGGTGTTTTGTGCCTGCTTCTCCTTCCTGCCTGTCGTCTGAAGATTAAACCCCGTTTTCCCCGATCCCTTGCCTGTCGATGCTTCCTTTCGCCTCATGCCGCCGACACCCTGGCACTAAGCGTGACAGCATGTAATCCACAAAAAACAATCATTTTGTATGTATATTTTTCCTCATATTCATTAACACAGAAGAGAGAAGTCAGAACGCCAGAGAAAGATGAATCGTTACATTCAGAAGCCTCAAATCATTAGGAAAACAAACCCGCCCACTTACATTCACCTGGTTAAAGTGCACTTTAACAGAAACAGCCAGTATGTGTCAACTACTTCAATTTCAAACCTGTTGCAGTACATAAACAAAACAGAAAGATGCTTAAAAAGACGACTCACTGCCAGCTACTTAAATAAGTGCCACAGCCATTTGGTGAAATTCAGCAGGAAACAATCTGACATCGTATGACAAGAACAATAATAAAAAATAAAAACAAATAGAAAGATAACAGAGACACATCACGATTTAAAAATTTAAATCTGTAAATACACATACTGTTCCAGCAATCCATTATGCGCGTTCAGCACAATGTATCTGCTGTGATATGTGTTACGCAATGGCGATTGGTTCCAATTAGCCAAGAGTTAAGACATGCTCTCGTCAGATTAGACTGAAAGTTTACACTCGCAGATTAAAGACCCATCTGCTGTCCATCTGGCCAACATTTTAAATGTATCCCCCTCTCTAAAGTGAAATGAATGTGTTCAAATATGCAATATAATTTATTCCACATGAAAAGCATCATAACGAAGAAAACTACTTTTCCCAGATGGCTGATGTTGTTTTATCAGGTGACAGAACAATGAAAACCGTCGTGCCACATAGCAGGCTGTAGTTCTCAATCCAGTTCTACTGACCCTTCATCAGTCCATACCTTGTGCCTTAACATCTTCTTGCAATTATGAATCTACCACACATCCAGGATGAGCTATCCAATGTGTGCATGTACCTATTAACTCAGCAGTTAAACTGTTTTTTCCCCCTTTTTTTTGTTTACTCTCTGAAGCAATGAAAGCCTTTCTGCTTTCCCTGTCCTATATTCGGTTAAAGAAGAGGTTTTCACTCTGATGCTACTAGGAGATATTTCAGGCTCCCTTGGGTTGCAAGTGTGTCAAATTCTCTGCATCACACTGTGCTAACAAAAGTCAGCAGTGTGCCTCAGATTCCTGGATGTGCGCTTTTTGACAATTTAAATTAAAGTACAACCATCTCAGCTAACTCTCAGACAGTATAGATCCCTACTCCTCTGTTTTCAACTCGATTATCTAAAGGGGTGCAACACAGCAGTGTTCTTCTAAGATTAAACCCTGTTACACAAAACCCTGTTAGGAAAAAGCTCACTCTCCAGACCCTTTGCATGATCCAGCACCTCTTTGGACATATGCAGCTTAAGATCCAGAGATAGTTCGCCTCCAGCGATAGTTTTAGCCGGATTCATTCCATTCAGAACTCTGGTATAGCAATAACCCACTGGACTGTGTTGACACAGGTGCCTGTCTGCCAGTTTGCCGCAGTCCCCAGGCACACAGTATGGAGCTTCCCCAAAGATGTCACCTCATTTGCGAGTCCCTTAGTGGCGCAAGAGAGTTTGTACAGTCAAAGTGGAACCTCACATAGTCAGATCGCCATATGCCCCAGCTGCAGCCTTGCCTGGCAGCGCACAGACCAGAATATTAAATGCCAGATGGTAGAAAAAGGCTCCTGAAGAACAGCTCTCACCACATTCAGTCAGATACTGCGGTTCAATAGCTGTCTCATCAGGCAGAGGGCAACCGCAGCCACTGAACGTGGGCACAAGCTGGTCCCCGCAGCCCGATATGCATAGATAAGGGCCAGATGGACAAAGTGAGCCGGGATTGATGGCTCTGTGCAGGATACACCCCTGCCTGGCCAGCAGCAGCAGCGCAAGCTTAAAAGTTAACTTGTTGTCTGGCGATAAATGCGAGGCTTTCATCTCGCTTATAGCTATAGCCTTTGTATGTAACAGGAGAGGTAGAGTATCTAGAAAGGAGAAGTACCATGAAACTTTGTGTTAGCTGTGTTCCTTTAAAGCTTATAATAAAGTTGTCATTTACTTTTATCAAATCACACTGAAGTTAAGTGCATAGGCAACTCAGCAACTGGTTGCCAAGGAGCTGGGCTGTATTGCATATATACACAGAACAGTGCGCCCACAATAAACGGAAATAATGTGGGAAAAAAACTAAATAGTTTACCTATAAAACAGAAACAGCCATTAATTCTTGCAGCAAACATGGCCTATGCCAAGAACAATGAGTAAACGCAGAATTTTACAGTCATAATTCAAAAGCAAACAACAACAAAAAAAAACCTTTCATCCAACTTACAAAGAAGAGTATAGTGAATTCCATTAATCATCGGTGCATGCAGGTACAGCCTAGTCAGGATTTAGGGCCAGGTAAAGCTGGAGGTGCTGTGGGGCGCAGTTATGGTGAGAATACTAAGAGCAAACAGGCTGTGAGAGGATGCACACAATTTCACTGTTTTAATGGCATCTGGTGGGAACAAGTCATGCAATTATGCAGAGATGTACAAAGAAATATATAGATCTGACAAGGAGGAGGTGGCTTTCTTATGAGCGGGAAGCTCTTGCTTTGAAGTCTACAAAGGACCAACTAGACCAGAATTTGTAAATATTATTTTCTATTAGGAAAAAAATTATGAATGTTTCAGACTTTTTATTTTTTTGGGCCCATAATGTGATGAGACCAAAGGTTTAGTACTAGTAAGACTGGGCAACCAGTGCATGTGAATGCAGGTAGTGTTTATGTAAACGCACTTGAAGATTATTATTATTATTATGTGATTGTTATTAGGTAGGGGTTTCCATTCCTACTTTGTAAGTTAATTATCCATATTGTTATTTAGCTGAGGAATGGCTCAAATACAGAGCTCTGTGGTATTCCTCTGATTTCACTGACTCAATCAGAAACAGGACCTTTTAAAAATACTGCTAATTCTGAATCCACCTGCTTAAAATTGTAGGATCCTATTTAATTTTAGGACTGCTTTTTTGTACTAAACTTACACTGAATAAATCCTACAATAAGGGCTCCTTCTTTAATGTTCAAAGAAATGTTAACAGATTCGCTAGGCAAACTTTTGTCTTCCCTAGGTGCATCTGGACTATCATTAAAAGGCTATTATTCTATACGGATGCTGCTACCTTAGACTGACTTAATGGTTTTTATCATTTTATCTACATTGAGGCCAGAATGTGTCGATAGTTAAAAAATTATAGACTGCTTTGCATTGATTTGACCTGGAAGCCCTGTTCTTCCTTCAGTGGGCTTCAGCAACTCATATTAACATACTATTTTCATACATCAACTTGCTATATACCAGCATGCAAATAATTTACGTATATTAATATTTAAATTGATATTTTGACAATGCTGCACGTGACTGACTAATCCTTGTGGTTGTTAATTCAATAAACACCCATTTGATGATATTATTACATTATTGCTATCCTTCAGCTTGTATCATCAGCTTTATTTTTAATTCATCCATCTTGCATAAACGCTTATCCAGCTCTACTCTGCAGTCTAGAAATACCACTATTATTAATCCTCTAAATGAGAACTGGACCCTGTATATTTTTGCACAACATGCACAAAGAGTGGTTCAGCATTTCTGTTCTGCAGGTCGGACAGATCTAGAAGCTCAAGATTAATGTCCTTCTCACTTTGGCATTAAACACCAGATGGAAGTGCCCTAACAGCATTGCATTAACCACAGAGCCGTGTCAATACACCTGAGAAGAGCTGAGCTGGGCCACACCGAGCTGGGCCACACCGAGCAGGGCCACACCGAGCTGGGCCACACCGAGCAGGGCCACACCGAGCTGGGCCACACCGAGCTGGGCCACACCGAGCTGGGCAACACTGAGCTGGGCCACACTGAGCAGGGCCACACTGAGCAGGGCCACACCGAGTAGGGCCACACCGAGCTGGGCCACACCGAGCTGCAACTGGCAAGCTTCCATTCCACTGGCAGCTACACTTTGTTAGTATTTTATTCTACATATATCAGATGCAGTGCTAATTCCCATCTATGCATGCAGCTGTCTACTACTAGCTGTACAGTATTTCCATAAATTGTCAAATTGTTCATACAGAAATTAATTTTACAGCAATTTGCTGGGCCAATCTGAGAATCCCACTTGTAATACGGAGTATTTTATGAATGTAAGATTCCTAAGAAGTGTAGACATTTTTTAATCTCTCACACAAATAAAGAAACATCATAGTGAATGTCATACCCTGCCCGTTCCAGCCTCATGTGCCACGCCCCTCTTGCTCCTCATGTGCGAATCCTGATTGTAATCACC
>JABFEB020000092.1:16386800-16399732 GCA_019775895.2 Stomatorhinus ivindoensis | reverse complement strand
AAAAAAACAACTTTAGTACAGCATTAGCCTGTGCTCATGGGTACAGTACATGCTAAAGCTACAGACACAGACAAAGCCTCAACACCCAGGTATAGCAGACAAAAGAACCACTACAGTTCATACAGACAGGTCAGGATTTTACATCCTGGAAGCTCTGGGAATTTCACTATTGTTTTATCTCATAACTCCTAGTAATCTGCTGAAGTCTGCTTTTATAGGTATAAGGCAATATGTGTTGCCGTTTAGGTTCTGTAATATACCAATCATCAGTCTCCTTATTGGATTAACGTCTTAATTGTTTGTGGCGTCTTTCCACCGCAGACGTGACAGAGGAGGGCTATCCGACTGGCAGAAAGTGGCAGGCATATCTTCATGGAGCCGAATGCCCAGCACGATACAAACAAAAACAAAGAGGTTGTGTTACAAAACCAAGTGGCACCAAGGCTAGACGAAGAAGAAAAATTATACAAACAAACTGGTTTTAGCACTATGGCTAAACAAAGATTAAATATTAAAGAAACAAACTGGTTTTGGCATTTGACAGTCATCTTTGCATACATAAAGGAAACCATGATGTATATACACCATTTTCATTTGACTTCCAATTAATGATTTGTTAAATATGTCTACATCATTATTTAAAAAGCGTACATAAAATAAGACTGGCAAAATTAGTATTAATGTGTTTCAATACTTTTTAAGAAAATTCTGGACATTGAGTGTCCCTAATGATAATATACTGCTTCTTTTTGACATGGAAGATTTAAATTCACTATCTTTGTTATTATGATTTTCCTTTGATTTCAAATATTTTTTTAATATGTTGACTTGCAGCATTTTGCTTGTTGTCATAACCATCCCTGCCAGAAGTGCTCGTAATTAATTAATTAAGAGAAACTGTTTAAATCCCATTATTAAACTTAATCCAAAGTGATGTACGATTGAGAAGGCAGGATCAGCTGGTCAGTGGGGAAATCGGAGGTCTGGGGTCTTGCTCTGAAACCCAACAATGAAAGCACTGGGATCAACCCTGGGATTCAAAACAACAATCTCCTGATCACAGGCTCAGCCCTACACTCGCCCTTAATGTAAAAACTCTTCAATTGTGAGATTATAGCTTTTTTTGGAAACCCTTTCCCTTCCCAGCAAAACACTGTACAGTATAAGCAAAAGAATTAATTTATGTGGATAATTCTCATTTCAATTTCCATGCCTAAGTGGTGTAAAGTCATTCAGGGCATCAAGACCAGAACAACGTGTGGACATTTGCCAGCTTCTCAGATCTCACCTGAGGTCAGCGCTTATGGATTTACCCTTAAAAAGGGCATTAGAGAAAACTGGGACCTGCGGCAGTTTAACACATTGGAGCCGGTTTAGGAAAATGTTCCGGGGACCCATGAATCAGAAGAGGCAGAGGTAAGCTGGAGTTTGTGAAGACCTCAGGCTGCATGCCACAGTACTAACAGTCAAGGATGGGGGTGATGATGCTGTGGTTTATGGTGTGAGAGAATCACCAATAACGCACCAAAGTGTTTGATGGAAGTCGTGGTGTATGTTGTTATTAAAAGTGGTGTAACCACTTATTGAGTTTCTGTGGGAAACTGCTAACTTACACCTTGGGTATAGGGTGCTACATAGCGTGTTTTTACTAAATCGAGGAGATAGTATGTACTATAACTGAATTTCGTATGCTCTTGCAGGTTTTTTTTTCTTCGTACTGTGCAGTTTTGATGGGACATCTAATGAAATCCTCTGTCAAAACTACACAAACACACAGCAAAAGGCGGACCCCATTCTCACAGTACTGTAAGAACTCTGTTACTAAAATAATACATTGGCGTTCCCTGGAATCCGCAAATGAAGGCCACAGGAAAACATATATACTCTACACACACATAAACACACACACACACACATACACTCTATACATGCTTCTCCGACTAACCTTACATTTAAACCTTATCCACTCTAGGGCAATCATAGAACTTTGAGGAAGGGTCCAAATGTCAAAATGCTAAAAAACAGGATATAATTTTATGAGTGAGCGAGTGTTGCTTAGGCCGCCGTCCGCCTTTCAACTGCAGCCAACGGAAAATATAGAAGGTATATTTGTAGGTGTAACTGCCCAAGCTGAGCTAAAAATAAACAAAAGGGGAAAACAGGAAGCAGCCTCTGACTCGAAGCTACAGTGGTAGCTTATTACAGACACCACTGAGTCCAATGTCACTGGCCGGAAGAACCAAAAAAACCACTTTTATTTATACATGTTACTGCAGGCTAACCGCAGTTATTCACCGCCTTCCAAATTAGGCTTTGAAACGAGGTACGCAGGTTTTACTCTCATTCATCAGATAACTGCGAGGCATCGTAATCGTAGTGTCCAGGGTCATTTGCAATTTTATCCTTCAAAATCCAACTTCAGTAAACTGTGTTACTGTAAACCAATTACATGTGTGGCTGAGGAAATTGCATAGATATCAGGATTCCTTGGTACTGCTGGTTAGGGGAAAGTGGTTACTGGACTGCGAGCATGACCCAAACTACGGTAATATGAAGTTAAATGAAGCATAGGTGTCACTCCAGGCAAACAAAAGCCAGACAAAAGTCTGAATGGGCATCATTGTTAGATGGGTATCATTAGCAGTGTAAAGGTACTTTTGGCTGGATAAGAAACTGGAGGATCCACCCGGAAGCCACCAAATTCCATCCGGAGTCCACGTCCCTCCTGAACGTTCATACATTTATACATTTTAATGAATAGGGTTCTGAGGTAAGCCACACAGAAGGGCTTTTTAAGGTGTGACAAGCCCGGATCGCTGAACGTGTGACATCGTGACTTTGACTTTATCACCCTACGGCTGGGAGGAACAGCGTGCAATGAGAGTCTGTTTAGGTTTGCTTCGGTTCCAAGACTCGGAGTCTCATCTTAGTTAAACAGTTTCGGCACCAGGGCCCCTCACACCAGACCGCAAGCCAATCCACGCTCTAACCGTGTTCATCCTGTTTATACATGAGCAATTAAACATCTGTAATTGTTTGATAAATACTACAAAAAAATCCACAATTTGTATTGTTATGCGATTTTTAATGACTAATTTAACTAAACTGTAGTTTATATAAAAGTGATTTTATTTATTGTATATATGCTTTATATGATTAAGATAAAAATGTATAGTGGCAAATAATCAGAGGTCCTATGGTGGAGTAACAATTAATTTCACAATCAACCTTAAATGTTTGCGTGGTCTTTTTAATAAAATGGATTCATTTGCATGATTTAGTTAACTGTTCCACTTCGCTAAACAAGAATTCTCTTATCAATCTCAGTTTTAAAAAAAGAGTAGAATGTTGCATATTAATGCAATTTCATAAAGTAATCAAGTCATGAGAAATCTATATTGCCCACTTCAAAATACATTTACAATTAGCAACAGATAACAAAAAGATAAGCATCTATACTCTTGTAAATTTAGTGTACTGTATGTGTATAACATAGATAATGCAGAAGTTTCCATTAAAATGCCACAACACATTTTTACTGGACATAACAGTGAACAAATAACTGGCCAATGAAACCCTCAGAAGATGTTTTTATTGTCTGAAAGATGACCTGCCATCATAGAGGTCCCTACTTGTTTGTGCCAATTCAAGTGGCAATTACACGCAGGCCATAAGATCAAAACCTGTGTTCTCACACAACACTGCAAAACTAACCTTGGAGCAAGGCCTGCTGGGACCGACAGAGGGCGATGCTATCAGAAGCACCCATTTACCTCACAATTATATCAGATGTAGTTGCGTATAGTGGTGGAAATGAGTTTTACAGCATGGTTGTTCAATGTAATCCAGCTTATATCACCCCAGATTTGTACAGAGGTCACTCATAAATGATACTATACAAGTGAAATGCTTTTAACCTAATTGCACAATCGGAAATAAAATAGTTTTTTCATAGTGGTGAGATTGGAGAACTCTGTTTTGACCTTGACATTCAAGTTCTATTTTCTGAGAAACCTTCTTTCATTTAATGTAACACTGTCACATTCCACGGGGTCCAGTTCTTATAGTGCAATCTACACATTACCCACCCCAAAAAAGCAGCAAGACACATTTTGTCATATTTCAACAGAAAACTCACCATTAAAGTAACTTTTTAAATTGACTAACTGAATAATTTGCTTTGAATACCATTCCAGGTAAACATATTGGGCATATCGCCCTGCTTGAATCAGTGTGTCAGAGGTCCACGCTTTGGTCATTTACAAGGAAGCAAAACAGAAATGAGCTCCTTCAGGCCCAGCCTTTAACATTCTTCATGCACTATTTATAATTCTCTAAGAAATAAAATACCAAGAAATAAAAGGCACAATACCAGTCTGCTTTACTCTAATTCCAAAATTCAGGTATTTTCTCACTAGACATTTGAATAGCAGCATTAATGTAAAAATTTGATGCTGAGTCTGTATTTTACAGCTCTGAGTCTTCCTAGTCAGATTACCAGTGTCATTTTTAATGCTCTGATTAAACCGAATTCATGATTAATATGAGAACAAGCAGTGGCCTTTTCAGTATATTACACTACTTAATATCAGTTTAAATGGAAATCATTACCATATATAATATCTGGTTAATCAGTTTAAAGTATGCAAAATATATGGTAAATATTTAAAAATGACAGCAGCTGACTAGTGGATGCCCGGTATTCATCTATTTCCGAGTTGGTTACCACACAGGGGGTCACCACCGTGCTCTGGTCCAGAGGTCAGTATAAATCCGCTACAAGATTCAACCACTGCTGAAGTTAGCGCTCGCTCACGGACGCAGTGACATATAGAAAATCCAACTGTAATGGTCCACTGCAGATGAGAGATAAGCAAGGTCACACACAAGCAGTGTATTGTCCCGGTGAAATCTATATCAGTGTCACCAAACACCGAAGTATTTCTGCTCCCACTGAAACCACACCTCTTAATTAGCCTTCATTTTTTCCCAGCAGCTGCGCTGGTCAATGCCCATGCTGACGTATCTACCCGACGAGATGCCTGCTTCAAGAAGCATGAGCTGTGTCTTTCTGCAGCTGCAACAATGGAACAGTTTACTATAACATAACTACCCAAACATACATTCAGAAAATAGCTCTGATGTTTGAAGAGGACCATATGTAAAAACCTTCCATTAAAACATCAATCAGCTGCAATTAACATGGAATCTCAGTAAATGGCCTGTTTGTATCTATACTCAAAGAACTGAAACTATTTCCGGAGGTGGAAAAAATCCGCACTGGTCTTGAGAAACCAGTGCAGAAAACTGGAGTATTTAGCGATAGCGGTTTGCCCCGACCTCTAAAAGATATGTCACTTTCTACAACTACTACTTGTGCAAGCAACATAATCCCAAGGCTATAAGATCCATCACATGCGCACATGAGCCATTTATTACTGTTGTATCTTTTGGCTTGCAACTCCTTATGATTTTTCAGATTAAATGGTCGCCCATGTGCAGACCTGTAATTTTCCATTAACCACTATAAATATTCCTCAACCTCCCAATTTACCATTAAGACTTCACACCCGTGTGTGAGGTCAGTGACTGAAAATGAATGTAGCCTGAGCACATTCATACTGCTCAGAAAATCACACAAATGATTCTGAATTGGATGCAAATTGAGAACGATCATCCAGATAACTACGTACACTGGATAATTTATGTAGGAAGACCTCTAGATGTCATCTCAATTACCCTATAAGGATGACCAATTCAAATAATCTGCAGTAGTATTTAATAAGTACTTTTTAAACGATCAGCAGCACTCCAATGGGATGTTTACTCAGCTCAACATCATGACTTTACAACAGTACAGGCTGCAGAGTTATGCTCTTATTTTAATGAAGATTTCAAAATAATAATGTTACAGAATCACCTTACATGCAAAATTTATTGCTGAATCTCTCTTCAGCTGATGATTTGTGGGAATTCTGAGCACACTGCATTTTTAATGATTTCTGACATGTGTGTATGCTTTACAGTTCAAAGAAGCATTGAAGGCATATAAAGACTTTTTGTGGGACATTTTCTTGTTTGCTCACCCTACTTCTTGCTCTGGACTGACGAAATCTCAGTCCTTCAAACTATAGAGCCCCTACTGTTGAGCCTTTAAAAACAGATTTAAAAATTACATTTTAACGAGCTGCCTTGTCTAGTTTGGCATCTGAATTAAATTTGCCTTTTCATGCATGCGTGTTTGTGTGTGTGTGGTTGTGTATTTTGTTGCACTTGCATTAGTACAGAGAATAATAGATAATGCATATGTATTTTTCCTTCAGGGGATCATTGGACACTAGTTTAGGAGAGTATTTAGCCTTTATCATTTCTTGCATTGGCAACATTGATGCAAATGAATGCCCAATTAATAGAGTAAAAATAATACTCAGTTGAAAAAATAACAGAGGAGGTTATTTGTTGCATATATATCATATTGGATCTAATCATTTCGAAGAAGACAGATCAGATTGAGATCTTAACACTTTTTAATCATTAGCTACAAGGTTTTTGTTCCTATTCGATGAACTTCCATTATTATGCTGTAAATAGCAACATTAATGTATTAAATATTAATTCTCTGAACTGCTATCCACATACCATTCTCTTATGCCAGAGTTGGGTACACAGTTATGTGCTCTGTGTCACAACTCATCTCAGAGAAGTAAGGAGCCAAGACAATTAATTCTGAACCAATCGTTGTGTATCCTGTTACTTCTGTTCTGTAGTAAGACAACCAGCCTCCTACTGGTTGGCCTGTACAGACAACGGCCTATAGACACTTTGAAATTCCGTTGTCTGGAGGACAGTCACGTGACCACTCTGTCCAAAACCTG
Organism: Stomatorhinus ivindoensis; assembly: GCA_019775895.2. Lineage (NCBI taxonomy): Eukaryota > Metazoa > Chordata > Actinopteri > Osteoglossiformes > Mormyridae > Stomatorhinus > Stomatorhinus ivindoensis. The sequence goes on along the minus strand of JABFEB020000092.1, from coordinate 16,392,857 downwards.
GGTTCTGATGTAATGCAACCTGCTACTTGAGAGCACACTCCTAAAAACTAAATGATTATTATTTTAAATAATCTTTTTTCATCATGTTATTAGTTTACTACTCAACGGTAAAGTTTTGCTATAGAATAGTTGTTATTTTTTATATATAATTATTATTTATACCAACTAGGCGCGGTCTTCGTTGGCCTTATTGCCAGTTCCTGTAATCAGCAGCCTATCATTTCAAAAAGTAAAAATCCCATAGTTTTCGTGCTGAATAACTGACATTACAGAGCAAATAACTAGGCAATCCATGCAGTATACAAACACCAGTCTGTTCTTATATATTTAAACCACGGTTTTAAAAAAATCACAAGATTTGACTTTTTAGAATATACGGTTAACATTTTCGCAGTCTGAAATAAATGTTTATAAGATTTTTAGTTCCAAAGAAACTGCCCTGCCCTTTATACTATCGTATACAATATTTTTATAGTCAGTATATCGAATTGCATTAAGATTTTTAATAAATATTGAACTTTATAAGTATTTTGTACTATGTAAAATGAAACATTCGTTGACATCATATTTAAGAAACGTCAGTGAAATTTTCCTGACTCAAGTCGAGAATGTCTGCTATTTTGAGAAAACTGAATAGTACGCTTTATACACATAAAGTTTAATACTCATGTGCTTGACTTCCTCAAACTCATTATATATCGAATCATATTTAGAGATTAAATACCATACCTGCTGCCTCTTCAGTTTACAGATGTACTTAATAATTAAGCAAACGCTATGCCCCCTGCTTCGGATGACGCCGCTGCAGCGGAGCACGAATCTCTCAAACATGTGGCGACCATTTTACTTTTTTATTTTCTTTTGGGCCATATCAAAAAATAAATATGTGGGAGGTTCGGGCGGAAAGAAATATTTTTCAATATAATACAAAAGCCAATTTTAAAAAAGCAACCCAACCGCTGCTGCAATATTGTTACTGTTACACATGTACATTTTGTCTTTTCCCCCCACTATATTTATTATAATACGCCCCCTTGTCGTAGTAACCGGAACTGCAGGACGGATGAGGCAGACTGTTACAGCCTTTTTTATGTTTCTATCGCAGCTTGTATGCGGATCCAGCCAATCTCGACCCTGTGACGTTCAGTAAAGGCTGGATTTAGAAGGGTCCATCATAATATTTAACACACCCACCCAGCTTTAAACAGCAAAAGCACTAGTTCGCCAGCGGTGTCGGGTGGTGCAGCTTCTGGGCAAAAGCAAAAGAAAATATCTGCACCTGCTGAAACGTCTCTGGATTTTATTATTTTAGAGCTTTATACGTGTATAGTTTGTTATATATTCCTTATGCGTCCTGGTTTCGTGGTTGGGATGGGTGGATCTTTTTTCTGCTATTAAAGCAGCCAACGCGTTCAGATTTAGCTCTCATCGCTTCTCCGTGTAGCTCAGTGATTTCTGATTTTGGTATGTTTTGTACAATATTTCCGTGGACTTTCGACAGGACGGCGGCGTCTTCGTGTCGCCTTGTACATCCATCTGACCTATATGAAGAATAAGCCGTTTTCTTAACATATGCTTTCTTCTCAACTGCGGCTTGGACAAATGCCTTTGGAGTGTTCAGGCGAAATGAGAAGGTCTCTTCAGCACTGCAGCATACAGGTTTTGAAGATGGAGCGCAGCTATCAGGACCAAGAAAATACATTTTATGGATATTTTTTCTAAAATATATATTATAATTTATCCTCAGTGCCAGTTATCCTGTGCATTTAATTCGGCGTTGAGCAAAAATATAAGCATTAAGTTATTTAGGTCAGGAGTTCGTGGTGAATCTTCCCCGGCGTTGCATTGATATAGCCTTGTATCATACCTGACAACATCTATTTTTTTCCAAAGCAAAAATAATAACACAGCCTCTGGCTTTACATGGATTTCTAAATTATGTGACGGATTATTCTGGAGTCGAACGCTGGTACCTTTATCCAGCCTTGCAAATGAAGACAGCGAACGTTTTAACTCGAATTTTGATAAAATCGCAGCTAATTTAATAGATAGGGCTTGTGATGTATTGAGCTTTCTTATTTACACCTCGATTCGAGTTAATCAGTACTTGCATTTGCTGAGAGTGGTAACTATGAAGATGATCCTGTTTCGCAAATTCCGAGTGTTGATCCTCATGGTGTTCCTGATAGCGTGCACCATGCACATCATGATTGACTTGTTACCAAAGTTGGAGAGACGAGCGGCCGGACCCAGCGCCGGCAACAGCGCCTGCTCATGCTCCCACAGACCGAGCGAAGAACCGCAGAGTTGGGGTAAGCAGCGGCTTAGACCGGGAGCCGAATCGGGCTGGCCTAATAAACATACTTTAAGGATACTGCAAGATTTCAATAACGAGCCCAGTTCCAATCTTACCTCGCATTCCTTAGAAAAGATCACGGGGCCCGGGGATAAAACTGAGACTTTTAAAAGACTGGAGCAATACGCACGAAACGAAGAGAGCAAGAAGCACTTCATCCAGAACACGGGAGCCGAGAGTGAACCTGTCCAGGGCTCCTCTAGACTGTCGTCCCTCTTTGAGCAACCTTTGTACAAGATCCCCCTGCCGCCACTGACAGACGAAGACACGTTGTTTAACGTCAATACAGACATCAGATTCAACCCGAAAACTGCCGAAGACCAAGAATGGTAAGAATGGATCATGTGTCCTTTGTAGCTGTTACATTGTATCACCTTTTTAAAAAAAAATAATAATAATGTAACTGTTAGATAATAGCAAAACAGCAGCTTGGACATTTTAAGTATATGATCAAGGTACATGCAGAGGAGCAACCATAACTGTTCGTACGAATTTAATCACTCGTGATATTTACAGTCCTTTTTGTAGAAGAAGGGACTTTACTCAAAAGATGCACTAGCTGAAGTATTATTAATCACTATAGTAGAAAAAACTTGTGAAAAACAAAACACTTATAACATCAGTACATTAGTCATACTTGTTCTTTTGAACAACCTGTCATTGCACTTTTGTTTGTGCAGTTTGTATGTTTTCTGATTTCAATGTTTTGTTCAGCTTTTCATAATCTTAAAAAAAAAATTTTTAATCAAAAACAGTATCCTTGTCTGAAGACCAAATGTTATATTTTCAGACTTGCAGATTACAAGTTCCGTATCTCCATGTGGGCTTTGAGGCTATGAGAATGACGTATCCCAGAGCTGCTGAAATTGAGTTCCTCGAGATAGAACTCAAATTTTAATTAATGTTAGTTTACATATTCTTGCCTTTGCTCTGCCTCTGTTTCATTTCTTCTTGCTGGTTTGTCTCTTTCAGGCAGAATGAAGGGCACAAAGAGGAATTTAGCCCCACTGGGGAACCCTCTGTAGACACTTATCCAAACTGGCTGAGATTCCACATTGGAATTAATCGCTATGAACTGTATGCTAGACATAGCCCAGTCATGGATGCTCTGCTGAATGATCTGGTCACTCAGAGAATCACCAGTGTCGGTAAGTTTCCTGTGCCGTACTCTGGCTTTTCTCCCCTTTTCCTCAATTTGTTAGGCATTTTACATGTAACAGTTTAGCTACCGTTTACTCATGTGCAAATCCCTGGTACTGTAAATAAACAATCGCATTCAGATCCTGCGAGGTTTCAGTTTTGCGTGCCGATTTCAAGACATCACATTTCACAACGTATCTGTGGGAGAGGAACAGGCAATAAAACAAATGAGGATGAGACGGCTTGTAGTGTCACAATGATCTTCTATCATTTCGCTTGTTACGCAGGCTTCCCAGACAGCAAAATGACAATTGGTTCGACCCACGAGGATTTTCTGAATGGCTACAGATCAATATTAGCTTTCAGCCTGTCATTTTATGCATATCGTCTTCAGATTTGTTCTGGAGCTCATTTATTCTGCATGTTTTCTGTCAATTAGCTGCACATGCTGAGAGAAAATTCATATTCTCGTACAGTATTCTGGGGTGATGCTATGTACAACAGCTGTTTTAAGGTCTGAATTGTCACCGCATTGAATGTCATAAATACATAACAGAAACATGACACAGTGGACATCTGGTCTTCTGAATAAAGGGCTGAATTGCTGTATGTATTGCATATCAGCAAACTCAATGCCACTTTGCACTCCAGAACTCAAAGCACATTTGTTTTAATGTCTTTATTAAAAAAGAACAAGATAAAGAGAGACTGCTTTTAGATTCCAAGCACAATAACTTGTCTCCTGAAGATAGGGGGAGGTAGGAATGTAGGCGGTTTGGCTGATGCATCATTTCCAGCTGAATCATGAATTCATGAATTCACCTTGGTGCAATATAAATGTAGGAAATTCCTTACAGATCTGTTCTCGTTTATTTTTTAGACTTTAAGTGATTCAGGTAAATTCTGGATATTCTTCCTTGGAATGGATGTGTGTGTGTGTGTGTGTGTGTGTGTCTGTGTGGCACAGGTATACCTTACTATGCCCCTACAATGTGATGAATACCAGTTTTTTTACCTTATAAGGACCAGGAGGAAAACTCTATTTTATAAAAATCTAAGACTGCAATGAAAAAACTCTCGTATTTTTGTTTGGTTACTTATGGTTATGGTTAGGGCTGAGTAGAGGTTAAGGTTGTCATAGTTAGCATTAACATTTTTCCCATAGATATGAACGAGCTGTCTTCAAAGATATATGATTACATGACAGTTTGTGTGTGTGTGTGTGTGTGTGTTTAGGTGTGTGTGTCTGTGTCTGTGTGCAAATTGAAAGGCTGGTGAAGTGCACCTGCTAAATTTTCATTTCCTTCTGTCTTCATCACCAAAACCATAGCCTGAAACATAATTTAACAAATAATTTGAGTAACTGTGAGACAAACCTACAAACAAAATAATTTCATAAGCTATGAACATATATACTGTATGTCACTTGAAAAATGTGTGTCACCAGAGTTGCATAGCATCCTGTGTGTTATGCAACTGTTGCAAAACAATAATGCACCAGCTTCGCATAAGTCGCAACATTAAAAACAGCCAAAGCGATGTACCATGGTGGCTATTAATTATTATCAATTATATGGTGAATATAATTAATTCTAAGAAAATGGGCCACAAATGGATTTATTTGTTTGTTTGTGTAATTTTGGAATTCTTTGATGACCTGCATTCACAGTGGTTAATTAAAAATGAAATGCGAAACATACAAAAGAGAAAGCAAGGACGGTGAGTGAATTATCAAAAAAAAAAAAACAAATACAGAACAATAAAAATTGACATGTACCTGCAGGGTTATTTACTCACTTGAGTAAAAGTATGCTTAGTTTGTGATGCCATCCAATTTAGAACAAGGGTAGCAACAACAGAGAGGTTAGTAATGACTGCACATAGAGATCTGCAGGAATGCATGCATTGCTGATGTAAGGAATGGGAGAACAGACCATTAACTCGCTTTCTTTCAAGGTCACTGACCTGGGCTGTTCTAGGTCAATAGTCAGATGTCCCCTTTAGGTCCCTCAAACAATGGGTCTTTGCTGAAGACTTTGTTCATAAATTGAGGACAAAGGGTTGTTTTTATCCAGTGCATGTGCCCTGCATCTCCATCATGGTGAGGATTGAAGCACAAGATTAACATTATGGCATCCTATTCTCTACTAGTGTGAGTTACACATATACATCAATACCTTTTGTGGCTGACACTTATTTTCCAGGAAACCAGTCTACCTAATTGCATCTTTGGTGCCTTCACAGCTTCTCCAGGATACAGACAGGAACAGTGGGCTGCTTGCTAAGTTCTCATCATCAGTCTTCTGCTGTGTCCTGCAGCTTTGCCAAAAATATACCCAAAATGAATCACTTAGTAAAATCTCTGATTCCATGTCTATGATGCTATGTTTATAAAATCTCAGATCCTGATGCTTTTATCCAAATCAGTGTACCGCATGCTGTCTTATATTTGGGGTCTAGACAAAAAAGGTAATATATGGCACCAAATGCAATACTTTTTAATGAGTGTGATGTAGATTTTCTGCGTAAGTGTGAGAGTCATAAAACGTGAGTGTCACGCC
>JABFEB020000092.1:16363376-16378667 GCA_019775895.2 Stomatorhinus ivindoensis | reverse complement strand
CCCCCCCCCCCCCGCCCCCCAGGTCGCGATCTCAGCAGAGATACAGTACCAAAGGTAGCAGCCGGGCAGGTCTGCAGGAACAGTGAGGGCTGGAAGCAGACGTGCATTATGGCCGGCTCACATCTATTATGTATGTTTGGAAAGCAAAAGGCTGCGCATCACGATGGCTGTCAGTCCGTGGCAGTCTGTGTTAAGGCACCAAAGAAGAATTGCATTTCTGTTGAAAATATTCATGCCACACCAGGACCCTGCAGTAGATAAGTGCTAATGGAACTTGGGGGGGGGGGGGGGGGGTGTTTTTGCCCGCTAACCTGGGGGGGCAGCAGTCTGGCCCCAGAGGCACAAATCCAGTATACTGCACTCGCACAGTAGAAAAGGTGGATCATTGTTTTTTGTTCATTAACTGTAACCCCAACGGGCGATAACTTCGCACTGTTTACCAGTCTTAACTTATGTTCATTAAATGTTATCCCAGTGCGACGAGCATTCTGTGTTTCTGCTTAATATAGAAGTGATATTGTGTCTAGTGTGTACAGTAGCGCTGTCTGATAGTCGCCTTGCCTGCATAGGCGTCGTGAGGCGTCGTGAAGGAGTCCCATCAGCTCAGACTGGAGGCAATTGTCCGGGATAGATTTTTCGGAAAGAAAGGCGCCAAAAATGGTATTTTATGGCGACTGGGTTTGGGTTATGGGATCAGTGACTTAGAGTGATTTCAGCACTGGGTCCTTGAGCATGGACCTAAGCCCTCAGTTGATGCTGAGACTGTGTGACTTTGCTCTCAGCTCTTAATTGCATGTTGCTTTGGCCTGCTAAATAAAGTAATTGTATCTACCCTTGTGCATGAATTAATGGGTCAACATATGATTAGTTACTGGGAGTTTGCAAGAAAGTGTTTTTTTTTTGTAAAACTTGACAAGATACATTGTTGATGCACTTATGGGTTTTACCTGGGACGTTTTATTAACCCTTGGTTTCAATCCCCAGACTGAAAAGTATTTAAGTTGGACCCTAAAAAATCGATCTGTGAAATCACACATTTGTGGACTGGGGTCTCCAGCTCTGGTGTGTTTTCATTTGGTGTTTTTGGTTTAGGGATATAACACAATATAACACACTCTGTCAAATAATGCAGTAGCTTTATTGTCTGCAAAGTTGTCCTACAGTGGACTCAAGGCCGTAGGTCAGGTTTCAGATCAGCCCTGACCCCACTGGGCCCCTAAACACACACGGTACTCTTACAGTATTGGTAGGGACATGTCCCTATTGTTCATACCCAAAAATCTACGCCCCAGAGTGGACTAAAATCCTGTCCTCTGCTTTTCATCTTGTTTCTTGGGATAGGTTCCAAGTGACACTTCTAAACTGGATGCATGTTTAAAGTATGAATGGGTTATCAGTAAATTATGAATATACTGTACAGCATTGTACTTATTCATTCTTATTTGCAGTCTATCCAGGTGGTGTTACTGTCTGTTCATTTAGTGATGAAATGTGAGACTGGACGCTGAGGCTCTTTGATGTGACATCTGACTCATGGTTGGTGTAGTCGCATTGTCCCTAAATGCTAGCAGAGACTACACACATGACCCTGGTTTTTCCCTGTTTTGGGGACTGTGAGTCAGGTTGAAGTGCGAGGATTCTATAGCTGCACGATTTTTTCCCCCTCTCGCTATCCTTCACACTGACCTTTGGTGCGCTGTGTTGACCAGTGTAATTCCCACTCCGTGAGCACAGCATTAACTGTGCGGGAATCCCGGACATTTACACGCTTGACTGCCAGGAGAGCCAGGCATGCATTGGTGGAGCCACAGCGACATGAAAGGAGAGTGCCTTTCTCACGGGATTAGGCCAAGCCAATGGAAAATGAAAAACTGCAGAAAAGGTGAAAATAATACAGAACAGCATGTCCAATAGATTTATGAATGATTTGTGTCAGGCAAGCTGTATATATTCTTTTACAGAAGAAAGACCTGGAGGACATCTATATGTGTTTTGCATGCATACTAGGCTGACGTCATTAATGTCATATAACTGGATATATTTATTATATACTAATGTCATTTCTTTTATACAAAACTCGCTACATATTTTAACAGATTTTTGCACAGTTATTTCAATAGTTTAAATATTTCAATGGTTTTTGTAAAAGGATATAGATTCAATTGGCCTACAATGAAACATGCATGGTCACTACTGGCTGCCTACTAGTTACTACTAGCCTACTAATTCATGGAAATTACTAGCTATTACATATTTTCAAATTTATTTTATATTCTACAAATTACGAAGGATATAAGATCGGTTCATTTTCATTCAGCTTCTAGTCAGGAGTGATACTTCATAGCGTCTCTTTTTGGGTGACTGGGCCAGCATTTGGATCAGCTTCATTCACAGGCGAGATTGCCCTTACACACCTGCATGAAACGGTACGAAGCAGAAGAGTGTGGCAAAGTCAGGCATATGTGTTATATATCCATAGCTCATTAAAATGTAATACATTTAATATTCACTTAGAACATAGAACGGGGTGCTTCACATAGAACGTTGTTCCATAATTATTTGTGCTTCATGCTCAGAAAGAGCAGTTATGCCTAATTTATTTTGGGTCTACAGTTGCAGAAAAACAGCAAGCATTCTTAGTGTGTCAAATCACCCCACCTTGAGATATTAACCAAGCTTTGAAGTACATACGCATATGGATGCATGTATTTAAATAGTAGCTTTCCATTCCCATCTTCTGTATCAGTATACCAGAACTTGGTACCCCGTAACTTTCTTTTTCATTCTATGACCTGTACGTTTTATGTGTTATGAATATGTGGTCAATTAGGGAAGCATGTTTGTATAACAGATACACACCAGTCATGCAGGCAGCAAAGGACCAAGAAAAACCCCAGACAGGGCTCTAAAAATATATAATACACACTATAACAGTTAAGTTTTGTAGCAGATGTTATTCAGAGGCTCCCAGTGTTTACTGCAATATTCTTATATTGTGATATGAAGCTGCTTTACCACTTGTGTCTACGGTATAGTTACAGCCTAGTTAAAGAGACTAACAGTGTAATGAATATGAGGGTGTATTGCACATAAAGAGTATGTACATCTTTATTAGACAGTTTCAGATGTAATAAAATCCACTGAAGTGTTGTGGTTGCTTCGTATTAATAAGGGCTCGGTGTAGACGTCAGAGTGTATGGGGTATGCCATTTTTTGTTATAAAATATATTTATATGCATACATGTGTGGTAGCATTTGTATGTTTATGCAGAATATACCCTCATGCCGGCTGCTTGTGCTGCCTTTATCGATGCTGATGAAAGCCAGGAGATTTTATTGAATGTGAAAACACGTTCCATCTCCTCCATTCCGGAACAAAGACACGGACGCTGTTGCCACTCCAGCCTCCTCCTTAACAGCTATTGCTGCAGTCGCCTGCAGTGGGATTTCTGCGAAAGTCAATTCCTCTTTCTCACCGTGTCAGGTCCTATCAGGAGCTAGTCCCCTGGCATGGGCAAGCATGCTCGTTCGCTGCCAAGAAACGAGGCCACTCACCATAGCTTGTCTGTGTGCATCTAGCATTGATTTGTCAGGCCATTCTACACCAGCCACGCTATTCTGTGAGCAGGTCTCCTTCAACGGCAGACTCGGCCTTTGTAAACACTGCCAGGATAAGAATGTCATTCGCTTTTTAGTAGTGGGAAGCCTTAAAAGATGCTGCTGGAGGCAGCTGAAAGTTAAAGGCAGGACTTGTTTAGCACCATCGCATCTAAATAGCTTGTCATATTTTTGTATTGATGTTTTTATTATTGAGATATTGAGATGTGTTGGGGCCCCATCCTGTGTTATTGCCTGCCTTGCATCTGTAGCTAGCCGGATAGGCTCTGGACCCCTGTGACCCTGCAAAGGACGAGTAGGTATAGAGGATGGATGGATGGATGTTATTAAATGAGAGAAAATGACAGCAAAAGTATTATTTGATAGCCATTTTCGGAAAGTATTTCTGGTTTCTTCTCCGCTTTATTTAAGCTTCCTCCGTCTTTATTTGCTGACACACTGAGGGCTCGCAGCTGCAGAGCTGTTCCTGGCTCAGGGTCCTCCTTCCTTGTGGGGACTTAACTCACACCTCCTTTGTAGTTTCACGCTGCTGGGCCTCAGCAAAAGCTCCCCCTAGAGCTCAGACCAGGAACGTGAGCCCAAGGCTTTGGGTCATTCCAGGCCGCGGGTCATCCTTCCCTCCTTCAGCCTTCCTGCAGGAACATGCCACCCACACTAGCTGCCGGGCACAGTCTGTGTGGGATGGTCATTACGCACTTTGAAGTATGAAAGCAGGAGGGCTTCCGCGTTGTTATTTACAGAAACTCCCCCACTTCTGACGACCCATGTGCGGAAGCTAGCCTCCACAAAAGAGGCCCTCAGCAAATGGTTGCTCCCTTTGCATTCCACGATGTGCGTTTATCATGTCAGAATGGCATCAAGTTCCGTAAGTTATACATTTATTGAATTATGTAATATGCAGTGTAGCATGTTTATAATAATATATATAGTCATATACATATATAATATATTTATATTTACTCTAGTATCTTTACACGAGTAACAGCAAATAAATAATGTGACCTCAGCAAATGGAGGAAGCAGGAGACAAATAAATCATAGTCAGAAGCTGCTGTATATGGTGGAAAGATTCAGCTGTTATAAAGGAAATGTTTGTTCTTTGCGGAAGAGGGAATGAATGTCCCGTGAGGTGCAGTAACTGAAGATGTAGCAGCATTGTTGCATTTTACTGTGTTAGAGTAGTGTGTGTGTGTGTTTGATTGTGGATGCTTGGATGTTTCTCACTTGGAAGTGCACCGTGGTGCGTCGTCAGCCGTGCGCACTCCAGGAGAGACGTGAGGGAGTTCAGGAAAATGTAGCCATGTTCTTCTCGGAGGACTGGAGGTCCCAGGGGGGGGCAGCTAGGGCGTGTGGAGTCTCCACTGTATTTACAGCCTCTGCATAGTAATAATTGGTAGGTAATATTACATTTTAAATATAGTGCTTGTTAATTTTTTCATTCACCAAAGTTGTTGTGTTTACCTTTGTTTGATATTTTACTCTCCTTACTTTTTTCATTCTGGCTCTTAATTTTTGATTCTGAACAAAATGACTTTGTGTGTCGCCATCTCTCAAGTCACCTGACAAAAGTGCATTTTTCGCTTTTCAACTTTTGCCATTATCTGTTTTATTGTTTTTCATGTTTTTCAGCTAAAAGCCTTTTTCCACAGAGCTGGAAAAAGTAATCCCTTCCCTTTATTGGCCTGCGCCCTGTTTGTTTTCCCCGTATTCCTACAAAGTGTTGTTTTTTTTTTTTTTTAGTCCTCCAATAAAGTGTCTCAGACGGTTCTTATAAATGTTTAACAAGGTCAGCCCCAGCGTAGTTTCCACGGCATTTCCTGAATGCTGCCTTCTGCACTGCTTCACAGTATTTGACTTCATCGTCTGTGGTCGTGCTTTCGGGACCATCTTAATTGGGTTTGTATCGTGAGTCTATTTTGCTTTCATTGCTGTGTCCCTTCCGCCATTGGTGTTTAATTATACATGTAGTCGTCATTTAGAGTTTGCCTAATAATGATTCCGGATAACCTTGAGCAAAGACATTGCTGGGGGAGTACTTGATGGGTCTGTGTATGCAGTAACCTCACTACACAAGAATGTGACAATACTTATGGAACAGTCTAGCAGAGGAGATAGTGGTGCAGTACTGATGTTATTCTGTATTGATGGTTTTACTGGGACAGTGGGGTGTTTCTAAATGGGTGGGTGTCCGTACAATCGATGTTTGCTAAAATTTCACTGATTGAAGCAACCTTTATAAATAAGACAAGTTATTTACATACACATTAGCTTATGAAATTCTTCGAAGTCCACACACTTTTTAAAGACTTTATTTGGTATAGATGTGTGGCTCAGTGGATCAGGATGCTGTATCTGTAATTAAACGTTTGTCAGTTCAAATCTCGGGGCTGGCAGAGTAATTTCAGCGTTGGGCCTTTGAGCAATGGCTCCTAACCCCCAGCTGCTCTATGGACTGGGCAACCCTGATTTCTCCAAAAAAAAAAGCCATATCACTTTCAATAAAAACGTTGGCTAAATAAAGCGTAATCTTTAATTATGTTCCCTTGTCCATTCTGTTACTCATTAATGAAGCTGTGAGTTGTGTAAGCAGGTTTACCGCCGTCTCTCCAGACTCAATTTCTGTATGCTGCAACACCTGTTAATTTCACCATAGCTTTCAAGCCAAAATTATAAGACAGAAATTAAAAACATATAGGATCTATTCTGTATTTAATCCCTCTGGTCGCGTGTTTAACAGGGAGCCGCCGTTAACACCGTTTTTTACGTTTTAACGTAATATACACGTCAACCTGGGGGCTCTCGTGCCTAAGTGTGAGACACACCACGTCTGCGGTTTGATTTGTGTGGATGGCGCAAAGAAGTGGCCTAACATGCACACGTTGAATCTTGCCTGTGGAGCAGCACAGAGGTGTCGACAGACTGCTGCCACAGAATTGCCTGTATTGTTGCTGCAACTACTTTCCGCCTTGGTTTGCGAGAAGAACTTTAATTACACACACCTATTCTAACCAAATTAATATCAGAGATAATTTTGTATCATAAAAGTGTATCAGAATAATGCTCAGCCCAAAGTAACATTACTCGGAATGGAAGAAGTAACAATACTAAAAAAAATTTATCCCTGGAGTTTTTCTTTGTAGAGTTATCGATTGTATGATTCCTAGGTGGATCTGCTGTAAAGTCCAGAAAAAAACACTCAGAATATTTCTTTTCATATTTTAGATGGTTCCCAATTTTGTATTGAGTACTATTATATAATGATGACCGGGTCATTACTGTACAAGGAAAATCCCAGCATCCCAGCCTCTGAAGCCTGTGAGTGTGAATGAGGAGACTACGTTAACTAGTAACAGAACAATGGGTGCAATTTAGGGCTTCTGGGAAATCCTATGAAATCTTACTTGAGGATATTGGTATATAGATTACACATGCTTGAGGATATTGATATATAGATCATACACAGACACAAACATTTGATGCATACAGTTTAACCTGTGTAGTGTTCAGCTAAAACAATTTGAGCAACGTGTAATTGCCGGGGGGGATTGTGAATAATCATCCCTTTTACAATGGAAATCAACTCACTTCATCCTTGTTCTTTCCTTGGCCAAAACCTTGGCAGGTATTCCATGAGGAGGTCAGGTGCTACTGAGCTGGGCCACAAGAAATTTGATTCCCCAGATATTTCCCTCCTTCGTTTCTTTTGGCTCATACGAGTGCAAACAGAAGAGTCTCTGTTTGGGAGTCGTGCACCGCTGTTGCCTATTGTCTGCTGTGGTGCTTAGCTGAGCCGTAAGCATTGGAGGTTTGGGGACAGGGTCTGTGCCTGTTACTGGGAAATGCATTGATTTTTTTTTTTTAAAGCAGAGCATCTAACATTACAAGCACAGGAAAGGTCCATAGTGGGAGAGCAGTGGCAGGAAAGTGCAGGTGTGAATTCCTCTTCTTCTGATCTGCTATTAAGGATGTGTCACAAATTCCCCACATAATTAGTGTTCTGTAACACAGCTTAATTGTGAGGAAACTGTAGTAATGTTTTTACAGACTGAAACTCTCTCCATCATATACCTACTTTACATTGATATTGCTGATTATTGCACACTGAGAAATATGACAGAAAATATTATTTTCTTTTCGTACTATTGTGACTACTCCCAATCCTTAGTTATCTACCGCAAAAATCTATCAGTTTTTGACTGCCATTCAGTAGAACTTTCTGCTAAGGCCTTGGCACACGCCCCTTCACTCTGACTTTGTGTCTATGCTCAGAATGTACACTAACGGGTACATTGCATGAGATAGATACATAAAACCTGCTGTCGTTGGCAGTGAGTTAAGCGATCTAAACCTGGAAGCAGCAGCACTTAGAAAGACAGGCTTCCGTGTCTCGTTCAACCTTTTTTGGTCAGGTCTCCCTTCAAAGAACCTTCATATAAAGTGTATTGATCTGACATCAGTTTTGAAAAAAACGGTCCATCTCACTGTCAGAAACAAATAGGCTGAGAGGCAGCTGATTCGTCTACGTGCTCTTTATTAATACTGCAAGAGCACAGCAGCCGAAACCAAAAAGGTCTTGCTCTCAACATACCAGAGTGTTCTTGACCTTAAAATGTTTTTTCTCTGGAGTGTTATAAATATATAAAGACTTTGCCAAAAGAATGCAATCTCTTTGAAAATTTTACTGTGCTAGAGTTGGCAAAAAAAATAGGCACTGCAAAACAAGACAGATTTTCTAAACGAAGATAGCCGATTCAGAGAGGATGGCTACGGTTGTGTGCATCAATGCTAATGCTAAAAGAATCATTTTTGACAGCATGATGTGTTTAAGTTAAGTTATTTTGCGACATATCCAGCTACCATTTGTGTTTCAGCTCTGGTTTTTGAAGTTGTCTGTTTTCTGTTTTCTGTAATGGTCATGAGTTTGGTGTGTTGGTCTCACCACGAATTGCACCATCAGGGCTCATCGTGAGTCTGAGGTTGACTCATCATTTTCATGTTGTTGCCTAGGGTTTCTTCCTTCTAAGGAGTATTTCCTTGTCACTGTGGCCTCTGGCTTACTCACTGGGGGGCTTTGGGCAAGGATAATGTAAAGCTCTTTTAGACTATGTAATGTTGTGAAAATGTGCTACACAATTAAAATCGAATTGAATTGAATTGACATGAAACTATCGACATTATTGCTGCCACAGTCTGTGGTTCTATTACTCCACATTTCCAAGTGCCGGATACATTTCTTTTTCATTATATATAGTTAGTGTCACAGTGAAATATTACCACAAGTAATGAACCCTCCATTTTCGTAAGGTGGTACAAACAGGCTTTATTATCTAGTACTGAGGGAATAATATAGAGAATGAGTTTTATGTGTGAAAATCCCCTTACAAACAACACTACTATTGAACTGATTGGTAAGTTAATTATATTATCCATAGACAATGACTGACAATAATTGAAATGGGCTTTTTAAATTTTTTTCTGTCATAACTTATCTCTTACCCAATCTGGAAATTTTAGAATAAATATGATAATTTAAATATCAACAACAGCTAAGGTTTTCTGTGCTGTCCTGATGTTTCAGCCCATTATTTAAGCAAGCATTGGATAATTTAGTAACTTCCTGTTCCAGAGAGGCTCCTTCAGAGGTTCCTCAGTCTGGAACAACAGGCCAGTTTATTGCCAGCACATTAACCTGGACACCAGTTCCAGAGGCCTGTAGATCCAGCCTTGTGACTCATACACACATGGCGGCTTGATGCTAGCGGATCCTGAGGAGCACGTCTGGAAAATGTGAATCAAACTGGAGTTTATACATCGGGCAAAGAGCAACACTTAAGATAATGTCACTATAACTGTGTGGAAGGACATAACAGCCTAATATTTCATGGTGTTTTTTGCCAGAAGGCTTTCTTTAAACAGTACTTAAGGGACTGATGGACGTGCAGATATGGTCTGTGGTTGTATGCAGTGTTTCTGATTATTGTCAGATACTCACTGTGGATCTACTGAAGAAATGGATTGAAAAAGGAAGTGCATATACGTAATTCAGACAGGTTCCTAAGACAAAATTCCCATTTCTGTGTGTGTTTATGACTCATTGCTGGTTCCTGTGTTTTTAAGAGATACATGCATGCAAAATGTGTTGTCACCCAAAATTGTGATCTGTGTGGGAATTCCTCAGGAATACAGGAGGAGTAATATAATGACCACAAAAAATAGCTGCAGATGTTACCTGTGTTGATCACGGCATCAGTAACTGTTATTGTACACTGCCTGTTATATACTGCTTGTTAGCTTGGATAGGCTCTGTGACTAATTGCCTTCTTTCATTGCTAGCACTTCCAGAAGGAAGATTTCTAAGGCTTTCTAATATCTTTTGTTCTCCATCAGAGTCAAAAAATCTGATTTCGGAGTATTTAATGAGGCTTATTATATGTGTTCATCCCACACATTACAGGATATGAGGTTATGGTTTTGCATTTTATTTAACCGTTCAAATCACCATTGAGTATTAAAGACTACAGATGCATGACAGCCACAAGGGAAAGACCAGAATGTTGTGGTTCTGCCCCACTGTAAAAATAAATACCCCATGTCCTGTAAATGATAGGGATAAGTTAGATTCATCTTGAAAACTTTTAAGTCATTAAGTTTAAAAAAATGTACATCTTGCAAATAGGCTTTGGGAGCAATTCCTCTTCAGCAGATGTCAGAAAGATAAAGTTGCAGAGCAGCAAACTCCTCAGTTTTCCAAATCCCTACACAGTTTTTTGCTTGCTTATCCCACGTTTTCACTTGCATTCTGAGTGCGCTTCGTGGAGACAGACCCCCAGAGTTTGTCCAGGCCGAGCACGTGAAAGCAGTTGGTCTTAAATGCGGTGATCAGTGTGTTGCGTTTTGCCGAGCTCTCGTACCGCTGAAAGCATGACATCAGAGGGGTGATGTCGGCTGTCCTTAGTTTTTGATGCCAAATGTGGCGCTTAGTCGTGGCTCCGCCTCCCTTATCTGTACTCGAGCCCGCAGGCACATGGGGAATCAGGACTGTATGCAATGGGCCCCGGCTTCTCAAAAGAAGATTAATTCAACCTCTTCTGCTTTGTAGACTATTGCTTTGGATCTGTCCATTAAGCTGCGTGCAGCATCTTTGTAATAAGAAGGAATGGACTGCCCCTGGCTGCCTGACATTCAGAGTGTGTCATCATTATCTGGCTTCCTGTAATAGTCTGCCCATGTTGCTCCGCACTATGGGCCTGCTTTTATTGCAAGGCTGAGGATATAACTCAAAAGGCACAAATCGTATGCTTTGGTTATTTATTTTTTTCACAAGAACTACAGGTTATTCCATTAGGATAGAGTATAAGAGTAGCCAGGTGAATGATATGCTGCCATTGATAGACATCCCCAAAGATGCCTGTGATGAACCAGGCCCAACATTTGGTTACTGTTTGGTTCAACGACCCATTACAGGTTCTCAGTTTGCTTTATAATTATATCTTAAAAGACTTTGCTACTGAGTTACATGCTGCAAATATGCTCTCTACATCAATAAAATTTTATGTGAACGCACACACAGAGTCATGCAATCATATCTTTCTGGAGACCACTCATTCATTTCTTTGGGGAAAATGCTAATGCTAACTATGATAACCTTAACCTCTACCCAGCCCTAACCATAACCATAAGTAACCAAATAAAATACATGAGTTTTTGCATTTTTAGTTTTTTCATTACAGTCATGGATTTTTATAAAATAGAGTTTTCCCATAAGATAAAAAAATTGGTATTCATCACGTTGTGAGGAGGTCTCCACAAAGTAAGGCATACCTGAACCACACACACGCAACACACACATACATGCACACACACGCACGGGGCATTTCGGCCAGCTTTCACCGCATTGTTCTCCCAGCTCCTTCTTCTCCTCAGCATTCCTGGACTTTAGGATGATGTCAAACCCCACATGATGTCAGCACTCACTTCCCGCAATGCACACGTAACAACCATTTATCCTGGGAAATAACAGAGAAGACTTCATTTTCATTTTATCCACACTTGTTTGTAGTAACAGACAGGCCTATTTGCCTTTTGGAGATGCTTGATTTGGGGTTAGAACATGATACTTATGTTAATATGTTGTTCAGCTGGAAAGCAATTCCTATTCCCCAGCATTATAAAATAATAATTAGCTGGCTCACTGTTAAAGTACTGTTTCCAAAAGAACTGCGTGGCTTTTCTGTAGTTTGTCTTAAACAAACAGCTGTTATTGTATATTGTCTTGCCACACATTCTGATGATTAATCGGGAGAGAAGGAGCTTGTGAGAGTGCTATTAATGGCATCTACAAAATCCATTTACTTTTGGCGAGAGCTGGGTTGAAGCTATGCTTAGACCTCTGCTGAAGATAGGCAGCCATAACCTCCAGTGCTAAGAAGGGGAATAAGGGCGGAAGTAGTTTGGTGAAATCAGAATGGAGGATTCGTATCATTGTAAGGAGCATACGATTAGACAGGCAGGCCTTTTTAAAATTTCGTCGTGAGGCTGTCATATGTTTGTTTGTCTCATCGTAACTTTGAAATGTTTATGTAAATGAAGGATGGGAAACCGATGACACAGAGCATGGTGCGATTGCGTACTCGCTACAATGATTTGGCTTGAGAGAAGTAATCATGCGTTTATTCACTGAAGTACAAGCATTCAAAGTGCCTATAGAAACAGAAACGGGGGAGGCTTTAATTTTCATGATTTACTGACATATTTTGGGGAAGCAGAAACTTTTGCTCCTCAGTTCATACAACTGTTGTTATCTTTCGGAAGTTTCATCCTCACATAATAGATTTTGAATCATGGACATGCGATATTCCATGGATTGGAAAGGTCACCGTGAAGCTGCGTGGCAATGTTAAAAACCTTGTTGCTTTTTTAGAAAGTGCCAAAAAATTTCAAGTGTGACTATATAAACAAGCTCATCCTTAGGTAAAACTAGTTTTGAATACCACTGATGGACATTGACTGCAATGCAATGGAAGACTGTCAATCA
Source organism: Stomatorhinus ivindoensis (assembly GCA_019775895.2). NCBI lineage: Eukaryota > Metazoa > Chordata > Actinopteri > Osteoglossiformes > Mormyridae > Stomatorhinus > Stomatorhinus ivindoensis. The sequence continues at coordinate 16,366,015 of JABFEB020000092.1, read as the reverse complement.
TAGACTAAAGAAGGCGATATGACTCTCCATTGTCTGTAAAATATAGACAGGTAGATCTAAAAGTTACAAGAGTAGTTCTGAAGTAACATCCAGGAAAATCGGCTTGTGATTTTGAGAATTCTTTGGAGTTAAAGTTAAAGAATCCATTAAAGACAGTGTCAGTCTCAGACAAAATTGAAGGTGTCTATGAGCTGCGGGAGGAAAACAATCAATCTTCAGTGAACATCACCCGACCTGAGGTCACTTCCAATTAACAGCTGACAATGGCTTCATTTGTCTTTACTCTGTAGTATAATTACTGTGATAATTTTGTCTATTTGAATTATGCTGATGTGATTGCTGTCCTGTTACACAGGAATAACGATGCATTTTACATTCTATTTCTGTCCTTTTTTCAAACGTAATTAAAAAATGTTTGTGGTGTAAATGTCCTCATAAACATTTGGAATGTTTATGTATGGAAGATTAGCTTGTACTTGCACATGTAAGGATGCTTGTAGGCTTGTTGCTTGTAGGATGTAAGCCCAGAAGGAAGCCATTCTTCATGTACCTGTCTTTTAAGTGAAATCCTATTCCTGACTCTTATCAGCGTTGGGCTCTAACATTTGATCATCTCCATGGGGGTGTAGAATGTCGAAGCCCACTCCAGACATGGGTCTACTGCATTTCGAAAGGTGATTCATGTGTGCCACCTATGTGACAAGAGCATAAGTTAATTAGGTATATTAATATTCAGCTAGGTCATTTTGCCTTTCTCTCATTACTCGTATTATCCTCTACAATAGAGAGCAGCTACAAAGTTGTCCAAGGTCTCGCAGTCTTTGACTTGAACGTGCCTGTGCTGTCTGTCCTTCTTTCGTAGGTTCTTTGCCTGGCATGCTAATATGTTTCATATACTGAGCTGCAGCTTCCAGTGTTTTGAATTCTTAATAGCATTTCTGTCGGAGGAATGATAGTCCAGGACAATTCAATTAAGCCTGATTGAGCAAAATGTATTGTTGGTGTGGTTTAGACCAGATTTGATAATACTGCAAATAAATGTGCTGGGAAATTATTTGACAGGTTTTTTTTCTAATGTTCACTGTGATTTGTTGCAAGTATATGGGTTAAAACGAACAAACCTTTTTATGAAGAGATAATATATAGCAAAGCGTTAAAATGACAGGGTATTGAATTATCCTTGTCAAGATGGATGAATGCATCATGCATGGATGGATGTATTGATTGATTGATAGATTGATTGATTGTATAGTTCATATATTGTATATATTTGTTTCATTAGGATACTTATACTGAAAAGGTTTGTCCTGTAAGAGAAGCTTGGAGTTCTTGTCATAAAAGCGAAATTTAACATTCCTCTCACAGGCTTATCTAAAACGCTTTAAGGTCCTACAAGACATGCAGACCTGTTTCTCAGTATTGTCCTTTACATAGATTTTTGCAAATGAGGCATAAAATGCCAGGATGAGGAGACTTATATCTGACCTATCTACTCATCTTGTAAGACCTGTTTTTTACTCACAGAAGGATAAACGAGTGTGGAATGTATTGACAAAGATCAGCGCTGTCACATCACTCTTCAGGTCTCCTGCAAGATCGTTGCCTGATTCCTGGAGCACAAGATCAGATCGATGCGTCGGATGGAATGGAGTTTAAATCTGCCAGGGATTGTATGCGCAGGGATGGGTTCCTCCATGTTTGCCTCTTCTTGTGTTTATCAGACTGGAATATTTATAGGCTGCGATTACAGGGTCTGCGGGAGTGGAAGGGAGGGTCGCCTGCCGATATCAAGGCCCGTCTGACAGCTTATCTGGACTCCTGTCTCCAGTTTGCATCTCAGTGCAAAAGGGCTTCCAGAACGGCCCTGCATTTAGAAACATGCCACACCATGCTGTCAAATGACAAGACATGCTCTACCACTGACTTCTATGTAGTGATGCAGCCGGCAGTGATAAGTAAATGTTGCCAGTATGTTCTGGGGATATGCAGAAGATCTCCTCATTGGTGGTTTTACAAGACTGGAAACTGCCCGGCTGTCATCACATGAATTAAGTCATTCCATTACATTCAAGTTCCTGCAAGCTCTGTTGAGCTCTGTGTTGAAAATTTTGGGTGTGGAGGAGAATGCTTCACGTGGATTTTTTTTTTTTTTTTAGCTAATTCTAGTTCTTTAAATTTAAACCTAATTCCATCTGAGAAACTTATAAGGATCGATAAATTCATCTTGCAGAGCCATCGGCCTGTGAATAACAGATATTTATTCCTGAAGAGGTATCGATGTTCCGGGGCAGCAGCTCTGTGTAGTTACAGCTGCTCCTAAGCATCGACTGCATCGTTTATCTTATATTTTTTTTCCCTGTTCCACTTCACAAATGTTATGATTTTGGGAAGATGTTGATAAGCAGCAAGTATCTTTTGGAAAAAGCCGGCCTAGCAGGGAACCGATGAGGAATGTGTTTTGTCTCTAGAAGGAAAAAAAAATGTGTAGCCAGGGGCCAGAGCTCCCTCTTGTGTCTGCGAGCTACCTGTACCTTTGGCATCTTCCTTCATTTTCTGGAGCTGACAGCTAGCTTGTGAGCCCCTCCCAATACTGTGGGGGGGGGGGGGGGTTCATGGGAATATTATAGAAACAGAACAGC
>JABFEB020000092.1:16336526-16356491 GCA_019775895.2 Stomatorhinus ivindoensis | reverse complement strand
GATGTCCGGAGCGATGACGTGCACAGTCTTTTTTTGAATAAAGAGTATTGTAGCTCCCCCCCCCCCCCCATTTCCAGCCGCCAGTCATGCCACATGGCATTACTTATTTCAGACATGACAGCCATCATCAGCATCCCTCCCCCCACTGACAAGGTCGAGGTCAATAGCGTCTGTTGTGTCGGCACAAGGGGCTCAAGAAGACACCGTACTGTGACCCGGCAGGCCCGGCTGCGCCCGCTAACCACGCAGGCCAGGCCTGACTCTCACCGAGTCTGGGATTCTTACGCAATTATCCCTGCCGCGTCCTTGGTTGCTAAGCCTATCGTTTCGTTGTGGATGCCGTTTCTAAATTACATCCAAGAAGGTTTGCTTTGGCGTCTGCGAATTCTTCAACCAGTAAAAAGAGAATAAAAGAAAGAAGGGATTAAAGATGAATGCAAGCCATATATATGCTATAAGGTCTTCTGTAACTAGCTGCAGCTGTTTCCTGTGGACTTTTCTGGTATATTATTGTTGAACCTGTTCAGTTCTGGAAAAATGAAACTCTTGACAAATCTGATTCTTCATCAAGGGATTTGTGTGCGTTCTGGATGGGCTGAGGTTCAGAAGCTGTCCGGGATGTTTCACAGGTATCCAATGGGCCAAAGAACCGAGATGGATTGCAAGGCTTCAGGAAGGCCTGTCGCTTTAATGGATGATGCTGTTGAAAGTCACCCCAAAGAGCAGGCTGGGAGATACAGAGTCTGACACCAGAGCTGTGACCCCCGCAACCCCCCCCCCCAAAACTCCGCAGACATCACGGGGCTGTCCTGGGCGGCGCAGGGGGATTATAAAGACTATGGCAGAGTCGAGGGCCGTAGCGGGTGGCTGTGCAGTGCATCTGTGTGCCATACGTTAAACAGGACGCCGCACTGACAGGGGATTCCAGGTCTGATGTCAGCTCCATTCATTACAAAGTTCACAAAGACAAGAGGGCGTTTGTGCCGCGTCAGATATTCCCTAATAGGTCTGACATGAATAGTGACTTAATTTATATGCTGCACAAAGACAAGGAGGCACTTTTAAAGGTCATTCTTCTCAAACACCTGTCTACTTCTACGCCAGTGAGGCTGAGATGATGCTTTGAAACACCAACGCGGCGCCTTGATCCCGTAGCCGTTGATAGCTTTACTGTTAGGGGCATGTTTAAGCTTGTCACGGAGGCTGCATTGCATTTTCTCCCCCTTTTCTCATCTTCCTTAGCCAACAACATCTGTTTCTATGGCGAGTGCTCCTACTACTGCTCCACGGAGCACGCTCTGTGCGGGAAGCCCGATCAGATCGAGGGCTCCCTGGCTGCCTTCTTGCCCGACCTGGCTCTGGCGAAGCGCAAGACGTGGAGGAACCCCTGGCGGCGATCTTACCATAAGCGAAAGAAAGCAGAGTAAGAGCTGGTTTTGTAACTGCAGGGGCGTCTTCAATAAACACTCACATAGCTCTACTGTAGGGGCACATTCATGGGTGGGGCCACTGGCCCCAGCTGAAAGCTGATTGGTCTCTCCCCCTGTCACTCACCAATTTAAAACATATCATTGACTAATGATGAGGTTGGCCCATCTGTATGCATTGTGGTTGCTTTTATGTTCCCCACTATAAAAAGTCCTTGCTTTGCCCCAGCTTTGCTGGAGGTTTAAAAACGGGGCGTCGGAGCATCAGTGCCAAGCCGTGCCTCAGCTTTGAAATGCGGGTGGGCCGGGGAGGGGGCCGGGGTTATGACAGGGTGGTCCAGTCCTATGATCAGTTGGGCCAGACCCACCCTGCCCTCCCCCATATTACTGGGCCTGATCAGCCCCCCAGAACCAGAACTGGGCAAGTCTGTGTCTCTACATCTTTACTTTTAAATAACAGAACAATGTTTTTAAAGAAAAATGACAATTTCAGAATCAAATTGCAGGTGAAAGTCATTGAACCCTAAGTATTGTCTGCAGGGATACAATTGTAACTTTTTTTTTTATTACGATTTATGACAATTATTTTGTCACAGTCAGATAACAGTATTGGGTATAATGAAATAAATAAAGCTACAAATGACTGACAATACGGAACTCCCCCCATACAGAGTGATTTAGGAGCTCACTGCTTCCGAAAGAGCCATAAAGTACCTCTTTCATCGTCTGTTTTTAATTGCTCTAGGAAATTAGGGACTTGGGATAATATGATTCCTCATACTCCCTGAAATTGAAATTTAAAAATGAAGTAATAGATTCACTGGTGCAGAACAGCGTGAGAAGCGGCACAATAAGAATAATTAAGTGCAAAGTCATTAGGTGGCCCTAGTGAAAGCATTAAATTAAGGAAGCGGATGCTGTGTTGTATTTATATTGCTAGGAAATAGATTATAAATCCACAGTTGTCCTGTTTTTGTGGTGTGTTTGGACATGGTCCAGCCACCATGATGTATCTTTCAATTATCTTTCATGGTGTTCACTGGATTTTGTGATTTTGTATCAAAGTTTTTGATCGTATGGTTGGTTACCGTAGGTTTCTGTAATGCACCCGAGAGCTGAACCACACATCCAGCAAAGACATAATTCTAACACCATTGCTCTACTAATGCCTAGTACTTTGTCTCTGGGGTAAATCAAAATGCTCTGAACTAATTGGGAAATTATTCATAAGGCAGCCCTTGGTTGCCATTGCGCAGTGTAGTGCAGCCAGTGAGGGTTCTCATTGTAAAGTAGCCCTCTTTGCATGCTATTTGTCTCAGAGTGAGCAGTGCTCTACAATACAGCTGTTTACAACAGCCTTCAAATCTCTGATCTGTTACACAGCAACATTATAAGTCACATGTAGTAATATAGTGACAACCACATGACCCTGATCAGGATAAGTTGCTGATGGATGGCTGGACTGGGATTAAAACTCTGCCCTGGCCTTTGGGGTCCCCTACAGTAAATGTTGCTAAACAAGGAGGTCCCCCATGATAGATTTGCCGGACTCACATATCCATTGGCCACTGGGGGACCAAAATGGTCAGTCTGGCCCCAGATGGATGGATGGATGTATGGATGGATGAATGGATAATATTCATGTGATGGTACACTCAGGATGATGTGACATCTGTTTACCTTTCTTTTGCTCAATTTTCAAACTATAGACCTTTGTCTCCTCTCCCCTGTTGTCATCAGTCTTTTATTCACTGTTCATTTACACTATTGTTACCCCAAAACGTCGCACGCCAGTGAGTGACACAGTTGGTTGATTCTCTGTTATGCGCTTTGGGATAACTGTATCAGGAAGTGTTGTATAAGAGTGAATTGAATCGACTTGAAAGGAAAAAAACAGAGCCAAAGATGATTGGATGGACAAAAGGATTGGTCTCGGAAAGAAAAGCTTTCGTAGCAAACAAATGCGTTACAGAGATATATGTGTTACAGAAATATTTGGTAGTTCTAAAGTAGCGTAAACATTCTAATTCTACATTATAGGGAGTGGTGCACATTCATAAAAGCAATAAGCCAAGAGAATTCCCTTCCCCTTGAAATATGTGCAGAGCCGTAGTCTCCTGCATACTTTCAAGATGATAATCAAACAATCTCAAAGTACGGGTAACTGAGAAGACCGTCTTTTTCCGATTTTCACTCCAAATCTTGAATTCTCCCGTACTTGTCTCCCGCATGATGCCATATCTCACTCGTCCCCGGGACCGCGTGAGATCTCACAGGGCCTGTAGTTCACAGTCGTGCAGCAATCCTCTACCCAGCTGCGCGGAAGGTAAAACTTCTCCACCCGCAGGCCAGCTCACGCTCTGCGCAGACAGATATCTGCACCGCGCTCTTCAGGAAAGCAGCTAATCATAAAAATGTTACATCCGAAGGGTGAACCGGCAGCATCGTTGCCAGGGAAACGCTGTGTTGCTATTATTTTTGAGTGTGAATCCTGAGAGTGGCACCCGGTCATTTGCTGCCAAGCCAGCATACATGCAAGAAGAGAAAGGCACACTGACACAAGCCCCATGTTATCTGCTCTGAATTAGATGCAGCGGTTACTGAAGGATCATTAATAAAAGATGAAGGCAGCGGAATTTGGTTTGTAAATGCATTTCGCACACTGAAATCCCAGACAGGGAATAAGCAGAGCGGTGGACATCCTGTGAAAACCGTCAGATGTAATCTCCCAACAGATGGGAGGTTGACCCAGATTACTGCGAGGAGGTCAAGCAGACCCCACCCTATGATAGCGGCACGCGCCTCCTGGACATCATGGATATGACCATCTTTGACTTTCTCATGGGTGAGATGTTTCATGAAGTCCTCACAAACCTCCTCTAGATATTATCAGTGTGCCATTATCATGCATAGGCATATTACCCGGGATTAGAATTCTTCTGTGTGTTCATCTTTCTGTCAGGTCTTATAAAACATATTGTTTCTGTGTATTGGAAAAAAAAAACAGCTGAAAGAAATCTGTAACACAAAATCCAACGACTTCCTAGATGGATAGATTGGATGTCGTTTGAGATGTTGCATCATTTAAGCACCTGCCTCTTACAGGATTAATTGTGCTTGTGTCACACAGGTAATATGGATCGCCATCACTATGAGACGTTTGAGAAGTTTGGAAATGAAACGTTTATCATCCACTTGGATAATGGGAGAGGGTAAGGAGTCAATAGGTCATCACTAAGGTCACATGAGCAGGAAATCATTTTGGGAATGAGAAATATTTAAATTAGCTAGCAGCAGTGTGTGCGAGGCAACACGGCAAGATCTCCTATGGCACATTTTGTGTCATGCCTCTATGTGTAAATAGATTTTTTTTTTTGGATTTTTTGTCAGTTTTCTGTTGCGATTATAGAGCATTATGAAACAACACTGTGTTGCAAATTAAGGGATTACAAGGTTCCATGCTTTATGTTATCATAAACAAAAACAGTCTTGTGTTTGTTTGTTGTGTTAGATGTTTACAAACAGGATTACTGATTTTCTTGAACGGTGATTTCTCAGAATATCACAATGCTGTAGCTGTGTAGCAGTGTATCTGAATCTGCGTGTGTTTTTCAGTTTAGTTAGTCAGCAAGACCCGTTTTATAGCATCTGACTAACATGCTTATGCTTAAGCACAAGTATAACATCGCAGGCTGCATCCACAAGAAGCCTTTTGTTTAAGACTGCGTCAAAAGCCTTCAAGCTACCTGCCTAAATTTTCCACAACATGATATCGATCCATTCTATAAATATCACAGTGCACCAGTGCTGAGCCAAAAAGGTTGAATATGTCTATTACATCTTTTTTTCCCAGGTTTGGGAAACACTCCCATGACGAAGCCTCTATTCTTGTGCCTTTAAGCCAATGCTGCAGGTGAGTCAGCGGGTTTGTTTTTCATTGGAATGTTGAAATAACAGTGTCAGTGTCTTATATGTTTATACTTTGTACTTTTTTTCTTTTTTATGCTGCATTACAAACACGAGAGATGACCAACATTTTTATTCCTTTGTATGTTATGAACATGTATGGAATTGACAATAAAAGCCTGTTTGATTTGATTCGAGTGTATTTCACCTCTACCAATTTCCTTGACGATTTTGTACATTCCGGTTTTATTTACGAAGCAAACATAATTGCATAATCTTGAGGAAAGAGCTGTTAGATTACTTTCACTATCTCTAATACATTTTCCCGTTGTTGTGAATGCAGTAATTCAAATAGTACTGTAAGTCTGGGCCAACACCAGCAGCTACTTATTAAAATGTGTAAAATAAAAGTCATGTAACTTGATATATTATTATACAATGCATATTTTATGGTGGATACTATGCACAATATATTGTCATTATCACTAAATGTCCCTCTTGTTTTAATATTGATAAAATAAAACATCTTATAGCTGCAGACATAAATGATTAGTTATGTTTTTATGCTATCAGTTAGCATCACATCATCTGTGTTCTGGGCTCAGACAGAGCAGAAAGTTTCACTTCCTTAATATTCATTGGTCCCATATCTTGCTGTTCAGAGCAATATCTGTAAAAGTATTTTATGTAAAATCTTGCTGTTTCCTTATGTAAAATTGTTTTCTAAAATTTATTCATATACATAAATGACATGCATTCATACTTGTAAAATAATTGTAAATAGTTTAAAACAGACACTTCATACACTTGATCGTGTTAAGTGCAGCTTAGGAAAATATGGCATGATACTCGTATGTTAAATTATAAAAGAAGAAACACTTCTGCAGTAATGTAGAACACAAAGGGCAGGGGAAGCAGAGTGAAAGATGATGGCGAATGACAGCTCCCCACGTACCCGCCCCCCCCGCAGAGTGAAGAAATCGACCCACCTTCGCCTCCAGCTGCTGGCCATGGAGGAGTTCAAGCTGAGCACCCTGATGGCCGAGTCCCTGCTGAGGGACCGGCTCACGCCCGTGCTCATCCAGCCCCACCTAGAGGCCATGGACCGCCGGCTGCGCCTGGTCCTTAGGGTGCTGTCCGACTGCGTCGAGAAGGAGGGCTACACGGCCGTGGTGGAGGACGACCTGGGGGCGGGGAGCACCGGCACGGCCCCCCGGGACAGGTAGTAGGCCTGGGCTGGAGGAAGCTTTCCCCCTGCATTCCCAGATCCCAACCCCCCAGCCCTGCAAAGTCTTGCAAGAGACGCCCCTATTTACGCAACTTTTTGAATTCAGTGAATTCCAAGACTCGTTTATTCCTTCATTTCTCTTGTATGTGTGTTTGTATATAAGTGTGTGTATATAAGCTGATACAAGCTTGTGTGCAAGTACATACATAAGGGAGGTAATAGACATGGTCTTGTTAAATAAAATGGTTTTATTGCTCATATCTGACAGCATGTCAACAAGAACCATTGTTTTCTGCTGTTGTCCCTCATATAATTTTAAAAATTTTTTTCTTTTTAATCAGAGGCACTGATTGGAGTGCCGGTTTGCTCCAATGTGTGTTTATTTTGTCCTACCAGCCTGAATTGGCCTTAAATTATTTATTGAGTTGCTTGTTTTTTATTTGTTGTGAACATCCAATTAAGTGCACAAAAGGGAATAAGACTGGTCTGGTTGAAGTGTATTGGATTGGAATTTAGATACATACAGAAGGGCAGGCTTGGGTCCTCATCTTCAACGTGCGACGCACAAGCCCGTGGGGGTGTGTCTGTCCGGGGAGCTTGTGCGCAGCTTCTCGCGCCAGTCAGATCTGCTGAAAAGGCAGCATGCGTGCATGTTCTTAGGAACCTCTGCACAGCCATAGCTAGAGATCATATTTATGGAGTTCCTTTTTTATATATTTGGGTTTAAAAATCAAATTATGTTTTTTTGTTGTTTGTTTATGGTAATTCATTCAGTTTTTCGTGTTTACATTATTGCCTAAACATGGAGCAGTGCAGACAAGACAAATATTGTTGTTTTACAGAACAACTAGGGGACGTAAATCCTAATATTAATTCTGCCTATAAACAGCGGACGTGGGCCAACTTTGTGTTTGACGTTTAATAAACACTGCTCAGCCACACTCATTAAACTTTGGGTTATAATCACATGCTTTGTACTTGAGAGGTGTTTTGTAGACCTTATGTTAGGTACTCTTCGTGCTGGTACTGTTCACATATATCAAAGTGCTGCGTCCTTTCACTTTGCAAAAAGCTGCCAAACTCAGCATTGCATTCTAATTACGTTATAGATTTCCTAGCTACTGGGTTTTCCTTCTCATGCCTACACAAGTGCATCCATACAGGGAATAAGCTGGATTAGATGACGCTACTTCAGAAGCACAAGTGGCCATAATATAAACGACTGAGCCAATTTCATATTTTGCTGCCAATATAATAACATGCATATTAATGAGTCATAGTTTATGAATGTTTAATGTGAACACTATAAAGTGTATATCAGGAGTGGGCAATCTTATCCGCAAAGGGCCGGTGTGTGTGTGGGTTTTTGCTGCAACTCCCTAATTAGGTCACTAATTAGAGGACTGATTGGCTGAAGAGTCCTCATACCTGGGTTTGAACAGCTGATCTACAGGATATCCCAAAAACCCGCATACACACCGGGCCTTTGTGGATAATATTGTCCGCCCCTGGTCTATATAATATTCCATAAGAGTCCAAGTTTAGACAATTGAAATTGAAATCAGACATAAGTTTTTATAGTTAGCTCATTAATTAATCATCTATTTTCACCAGATCGCTAAGTCCTTTCCTTAAACTGTCAAACCTTTGTGGGAGATCGTCTGAAATGGTGTTGTCAAAGGGCAAAAGCTTCTGTTTCCTTGATTAAATCAATTCCGATATTACAAGTTGTCTTTAGGAATCATAAAACGTTTCCTGTGCATTTTAAAGTGGAACTTTAGATTCTCCAACCAGACTGAATAAGTGATAAGACTGAAATGTATTTCCTTATTTATCAGCACTCTGGTTTGTTTATTTCTGTACATTCCAGGTGAACTGGCGAACAAGTCAAGTTCTGTAACGTGGTCTGATTCTGCACTAATCTTGTGTTTTTCGTGTGTGTGTGTACGTGCGCGTGTGTGAGTGTGTTTGTGTAAATTGGGGTACCATGATAAAATAAAATTATGAGGTAATATAATAATCTGTTACTGAAATACCCTTTTAAGTGGAGCTTCAGTTTCAAAACTTGGGACTCTGATATTGTTGCCTGATATTCTGTCTCGTTCGGTATCATCCTATGTATTCCAAACAACATGTCATGTCTGTCCTACAAGCTTTTTGTATGAAGCACTTTTTGACTCATGACCAAAACTCCAGAGATCCCAGGCCTCTAGGTCTGTCGAAGCCATGGGAATAAATAGTTTGTCAGCAGAATGATTATGGCTTTCAGATATCGTGCACTATTGCATCAGGCCTCCCCATGGGCTTCCCGGTGGCTCAAGGACTACCTCCTTGAATTGTGCAATAGCATGACGTATATTGTAAATATTCCATCTCACTGAAAATTCAGCAGGAGCATAGGAATTTAAATCCAATTGAAAATGGCAAGGGAGAACAGGCTCTATTTATGTATAATGTTTTCTTTTCCATTCGAGAAACTTCTGGTTGATAGCGGAGCACAGCAAAATGCACAATTGAAACCAATTTGCACACACTGACCGCGGGTTAGCAGGGTGGGAAAGGGGCACTGCGCCGGGTGAAGAATCATGTCTTTACAAAACTGAACAGTAACTCTCAGTGTGGCTGCTGTCCAAATACATGTCCCGACTTCAGACTGTGCAGTAAGCATTTATTACTGTAAATAGATGAAATGCTGCATTATTTAATGCATCTTGAACATACATTTTAATGCTAGCCTAATTATCCATTAGGAGGAAATCCTTTTGTACACAGTGCCTAATGTATAAAGACTTAAGTGTTACTTCCTTTTGTCCTTGTGTGAGGTTGTGTTCGTCTGAAGAAATATACACAATGATCACAGTGGCAATGTAGTGAAAAGACAATATTTTAAAACCATAACTTGTATGGTAGGTTGACCGACTGTTCCTAAGAAAAGCAGCGTCCCAGTAGTCTGCTAGAAACGTGAGGGATTTTCACTGTATCACAACTCATATACCAAGACATATCTTCCTTGGTTAAGAGGAGCCGATTTATAAAGAAATGCATATCCTCCATAGACTAATAATGGTTTATCTTTTTTTTTTTGCTGTTTTATTTTCTGAAGTCTAAGTTAGAAAATTAAATGACGCTTAAATAAGAATAGTTTTGGGTTTCGTGTCATCATTGTGGGTACTTCCAGGTGGTGTGCTAATGCCTATCTCATACCACACTACAGCCAGGGTGAAGGCATCAGTCACTGTCAGCATAGTGCAGTGCTCGAGTGGCTGTGGGCATCGGTCACTGTCAGCAGAGTGCAGTGCTAGAGCGGCTATGGGCATCAGTCACTGTCAGCAGAGTGCAGTGCTAGAGTGGCTGTGTAAGTACAGTGGAATGAATTGGATTTAATCCAGTGCCTGTGCAATGATAGGAATACTTGAATATTTGGTTTCACTATTTAAAAAAAAGACTTACTTTCCACCTGGATTGAAGGAGAACTGGAGCTGAGGTGTGTGTCCATCGTGTCCTCATGGTGATGAACAAGGCACTACTTTTTATTTACTATTTTCACATGTAAATAAGTATAAGTAATTTGCCAGCCTAAAAAGCTATGACTTTGTTGCGATCTGCTTCTTTTACTTTCATGCATTGTTTGTGTGCAGTTTGTTTGCAAAATGTGCAATAAAACAAAAACAAAAACAAAGCGTGTTGTTTTTTTTGTGAGACCCCAAATGGTCGTCAATGAAAATTTACGTGAAGAATTTATGACGTCTCTGTTGACATATAGAAAACAATCTAATCTGCAGACGACTATAAAGGATGGAATGAAATATGACACTTATACAAACTTGCAGGATTAGTTGGTGTTGTTAAACGATTGCACCCAGTTTTTTCTTTAATTTTTAACTCATCCGTTCCAAGTAGTGGAGTAGGGGGTTCATATCCTCTCTTAGCTGTTTAGCAGAAAATCACTCCTCGAGTGAAACACATATTTTTATCACATATATTATCTCTGATTAATGTACCATTCTTTCCTACATGGATGTCGTTAGGTGACATCTAAGACGAATTAATATTGATGTGATAGCCATTTGTTCCACTAGGTGGCAGTGTAAACAAAGAAAAACATCTCTACTTATTTAGCATTTAGTTACCTCCCTGATTTACTGAAATTCCTCATTACACGCAGGCGTTTTATATTACTTTTAATGAATAATCAATTAACTTGTGCATACTTGATAATGATATCTAAAGAATTTTATAAGAAAATAATTGTTTTTGTGATATGTCACAGCATTATTCTGCCGGAGTTCGCAAGCCGTAACACATTGGTCCATGTTGACGCTGGGTCCTGCTCTCTCTGACTCCCAAGCGTGGTGGCAGCTGGTGATCAAGTATGCCCCCTTATCATGCGTGTTCCTGAGGCCAAGCACAGCAGAAAATCATACACGTCTACATTTTAGAACAGTCACGTCCACCATGCACATACACTGCAACTATCCATATAGCATAAAGTTTAACTGTGTATCACTCAAAGTCCATGCATGATAGGGAAATTCCAATTATAGATGCTAGAATCCAGTACAAAAAATCTGAGAATGACCTATTTTGATTTACAAGAAGAAAATAAACAATTGCTAACCAGTGTAATCTTCCCTGTGAACATGGTGAACAGTTTTCAAATATTTTTATCGTGTATCTTAGTATAACCTTTTTCTGCTTGATTTTAAATCTGGGTGGGAATCGCTTTTATGACAAAATGGCATTGACATTTACGTTAATAAAGCATCACAAAATTAAAATGTATTTCCAGAGAGAAGTTTGGCAATTTTATACATTTTCTAAAATGGGGCTGTATTTTACCAAGGCGCCATTCGGCAGTCGATGTGATTATACTGATCATTGCTTTTGTTTTGATAACCTTCACATACTCTTTTCAGCCGTCTAGCAAATAGGCTTAAATGTCCCTTTTATGAATGAAGGAAGCGAAGTTCAGACAAACATCTAAGGGGACAGAGACCGCAAAACAGAGTGCTGCAATCAGCTGCCCCAGACAGTCCACCGCGGAAGTGTTGTCATGGGAATGCATGAAGTCTCCTGTGGGACTGTTATCTGATTGGCTGCTTGTCAGGAGGCCGCTCTCCCCAAGACCTGATTTTCAGTCTCACCATTTTGTCTGCTGCTCACAAAACAGCACCATTACAAAGCAGACAAGTTACATTTCAAATACCTGGATTTCTGTAAGTAAAATAATTCAAGAGGAGATCATAAATGGAGTAATACTGAACCCATGAACACATTTTTTTCAAACGCACTTGCAATTATTAGTGCTACCAGACGCAAATTACCATAATTATTTCCTATGGGGAAAAAAGGGCATGACAAATGTTTTGTAAAATGTATTTTTTCCTTTTCTATAGGAAGTCCTTCATCATCATCATCTTCGTCAGCTGCTTTTAGTTCCTTTTAATGGTACTACATTTAAGACCACTACGGCTACACCTTAATTTAATCAAACCGTAGGCAAATAGACTATAAGACACATTTAAATGTATGACATAGCATTATTGGCACAACTCAAATGACATGTTTACTTTATATTTATAAGGTATTTTATCGATCCTTCTTCCAGTGCTTATGGAGGTCAGATTTGCAGATGAGGAGCTCATGCCAGGCGGCACTGGGCAGGAGTCCACCCTGGACATCCTGGCAGTCCATCACAAAGCACATAAATACGCTGTCTTACGCGACGGGCAATTCAGAGATCCCCATTCGCCTGACATGTCTCTGGACTGCAGCAGGACGCCACAATGCTTAAAGAAAACAGAAAACGTGCAAACGTCAAACACACACGGGACACGGAGGCAGCATTTAAACCGTCAGCCCTAGAGCTATGAGGCAACAGCACTACCCACTGAGCCACTCCTCAAGCATCACGTGAATAACGGTTCTCAATTATTCAATTCCTTGTTAATTTCTAAATACATTCTGCGTGTATGTATTGCTAGACTGAAGCTCATCAGACAATACAGGTCAGAAGGCTGGGGTCCACCCTCGACAGGATGGTAATATTCTTAATTATAGTTTAACATCTCTAATGACTTCAATAGCGTATAGTTGATTGTTACTAATCGCTTCAATGTATCAAACTTATTACAAAACCAGCAATGCGTTGTAATTGTTTACAGTGGCACAGAGAACCTGAAACCTATTCTGGAATGCACAGGAACACCCTACACACACACACACACACACACAAACACACAGCTTTGTAATTATAGCTTTGTGAGGACTCTCCATTCATTTCTATGAGAAAAACTCTAATCCTAACATGACGACCTTTACCCCTGCCCAGCCCTAACCTTAACCTTAATTAACCAAATAAAATGTAAGACTTTCGAGATGTTTTGCTTTTTGATTGCATTCACAGATCTTTGTGAGTACCTGAAAAATAATCCCCACAAAGTCAAAATAACAGGCTTTTATCACACTGGGAAGGGGGGGTGGCATTTGGTCCACACAATGTAATATAAACATAATCCACACACACCCACACACACACACACACACATCTGTATTCATACCTTTATGGGGACCATCCATTCAGTTCTCCCAGCCCTAACCATAGCAATATGTAGCCAAATAAAGTACAAGACTTTTGAGATTTTTAGTTTTTTGATTGCACTCAACAGATAAAATTGAGTTTCCGAGAAAATGGTCCCCACAACATCAAAATAACAGTTTTTTTTTTCATTGTGGGGACCAAACGTCACCATAATGTAATATATACATAACCACACAAATACACACACGCATAACCCTGAACGAATGAGCCGCCATGTTGTTAGTGTTTCAAAACACAAAAAATGAAACATCTGAATCACTTCCTACAAAAGCTTTTAGACTCCTCTTTTTGAACAGTAAAACTGGACTTAATTACATAATGTTGCCATTGCTGAAAACATTCCTCCTTGAAAAGCCACGATTAGGTACACTTCAAAAGGATAACAGCTCTCAAAAACCAGCATGTAAAAACATTGCGAAGGCCCAAAATAGGCTGTTTACCTATCTGTTACTACATGCTTTGCTTCTACAGCATTCTTGTAATGTTCAAGCCAGACTTACTAAATGATTGTGGCTTATGCTAGCTGGCCTTTATTTATTTATTTGTTTGTTTGTTTGTTTGCTCGCTGATGGCAAAATTAATATTTTAAGTATAAAGGCATTTAAATGTTCAAACATACCTTTGTCTGCATTGTGATTTCATTGTCACTTAATGAAATCAGCATTTTAAATGTTTGCCAAAGAAAAAATGTAGTCCAATCTATACATCCTTGATCTGTATACTTCTACTACTCTATTTTTGATGTAAATCTCAATGAAGTTGAAGCAGAGGGGCTTGATTTTTCCAATTTCAGCGTCAACGAAAAAAAAATACCGGTGGAACGTTTTTAACCTGATGTAGTGGCTCCGATACGCGGGAAGAGAGGACTTCCCCGTCTCCCAAGCCCACACACGCAGGCACGACGCCCAGAGCTGTTTTTCTCAGTCTCCGCCTGTTTGACAGTAGTCACTAAAATGCCCCTGTTTAGGGACCCTTTGAACACACATCTTCCCCCTTTAGTCACGGAAAGACAATTTATGCCCATTATACAGTATTATAGATAAGATCTACAGACCTCTCATTGTTGGTCACAACTTCTGTATTTTCAGGAAACAACACAAAAAAATTAAATCTCTACTTTTGTTTATAAGGATTATTTAGACGAAAATAAAAAAGAAATCCCGCATGAAGTGTTTTTTTGTGTGTGTGAGAGGGGACTGCTTTTTCTGTTTGATGTATGTGACTATAAAAAGAAATTGAAAATAAATAAATAAACAGCGCGCGGCTCCCCGTGTTCAGGACCACCCAGAGTGGGAGCGAGTGAGACCGTTTAGCTACAAATTGATGACGCCCCGGGTTCAGAGGTTCATGCAAGCAAGTGGGAGCCGAGCAATTCCGTCCGTTATCTGCACTTAGGCGCCAGGGGACCTGCACGCAGTCCATCGGAACGGGCTGTTCTGGGACATCGGGCGCTTGCTGTTAGTGGAGTTTAGACTTCGTTTGCGGAGCCACAGTGGCGAACAACTACTCACATCTGGCCAGCAACTGCGGGCGCCGAACGGCTTGGATGAGCGAGTCAGCTGCGCGTTTATCCTCGGCATATGTGACAGCTGTAACATTGTCACTCTGCAAGGTACATATTAAACAATGTTTGATAATTCGCAATATCCGTACAATTGTTTCAATTACGATGGTGACGGCTACCCTACCTGTAGTACTGACGAAGAGAAAAAAATGTGCCGACCAGCCTACAGGTATTATTATTATTATTAATATTATTATTATTATTATTAATATTGTTGTTGTTGTTGTTTGTTGTCGTTGTTGTTTTTGTTGTTCTTGTTCTTCTTATGTAATAAACTTACAAACTTAGGTTTAGATGGTATATTTTCGCAATATGTTCGATAGCCTACATATATAACTTTTTATTGTCATATACACCGTTACCTCTTCCATTTGTAGTTATTCGAATTGCTGTTAATCATCGTAGTTTAGCCCTGTATTGCTGACTTAGGATGAACAGTTGATCGTCTCTGGTAACTTTAATTGTCGCTCTTTAAACGGGACGCGCTGTTTACTTGTTAAATTGCAAAGATCAGACTCGTTAATCGAATAAGTGTAAGCGATAGACAGACAGATAGAGATAGACTATTAGCATTACTGAGTTTTCACATAAAATAAAGTATTTAATTAATGTGTTTTTTCCTAAATTAAAACGAAGCAGAGTTGTGACTTTGGATCTAGAATATGCTGTATTACCTGCAGCTGCATAATTGGAATATTTGTCTTATACTGAATTCTTCGATCTCTTTTTTTAGTTATATTGCACTAATAGCAATGGCCATTCAGCAGAGTCCGGATAATAGAGTCACCCTGTCCGGGATATACGAGTTCATCATGAAGAGATTTCCCTACTATCGCTCCAACCAGAGAGCTTGGCAGAACTCAATACGACACAACCTCTCTCTCAACAGCTGCTTCATAAAGGTAAATTGCAAAGATCAGACTCGTTTATCGAATATAGAAGTGTAAGCGATTAACAGACAGACAGACAGACAGACAGATAGACAGATCATTGTAAGCCAAAGGGTGATTTAAAAAATGTTTTGTTTTATTTAATTTTATTTTTTACAGCATGACTTTACCTTACTTAGATCCCATGTAATCTACACAGAAAATATTTCAATGTATACGTAGGACATCTTGTAATATATATTTTTGTATAGCGGTTAATTATCATGATAAGTTATTATAATAATTATTGTTGTTGTTGTTTTCTATGTGAGATTTTTCATCCATTATTGAGGTAGTTAAATTGTATGCAGAAAGTGCTTCCACGTTAGACATGGAAATAATGTCAAATCTGAAAAGATGCAAAATCATTAAAATATATTTTTGAAAAATATATTCAAGAAAATGCATAAACCACAGAA
This sequence comes from Stomatorhinus ivindoensis, assembly GCA_019775895.2. Classification (NCBI taxonomy): domain Eukaryota; kingdom Metazoa; phylum Chordata; class Actinopteri; order Osteoglossiformes; family Mormyridae; genus Stomatorhinus; species Stomatorhinus ivindoensis. The sequence continues at coordinate 16,340,417 of JABFEB020000092.1, read as the reverse complement.
AAGACAGAGAACTTTCATAAAAATTTCTCTTATGGTTCATTCTGGAAAAAAATGTATTTTTTTCCACATATCTGGATAGATGTATAGTTTGAGTTACCCATTGGGAATGCCCACAAACTTTTTTCTCTTCACCTCATTGCTAAATAATGTTTCCCCAGTTTTAAGGGTCACGGTTTTCAGGAGTGTCATCCAGGTGACACACATCAGTAACAGAGTCTATTAAAAGCTAAACAACACATCCATGCACCTTGTGTTGCAGGTTCCCAGGACCGAGGGCAATGATAAGGGGAAAGGAAATTACTGGACATTTGCTACAGGCTGTGAATCTATGCTGGACCTTTTTGAGAACGGTAACTTCCGCCGACGTCGCCGCAGACGCAACATCAAGGTGGGCTTTCGGGAGCCGGCCGAACCCTTCCTGCCCGTGGACGGCCCCCAGGAGGGCGCCCTGAGGCAGCTGGACTCCAGTCCATTTTGCCCCATGGACCCCAGCCACAGACAACCCCCGCTCAACCCCCCTCCTCTGGGAAAACCTGAATCCGAAATCAAGTTCAGCATCGACTACATCCTGTCCACTCCGGACCCCCTGCCTGGCTTCCGCCCCCCCCCATGTGGGGCCACGGGGCCCCCCGTTCACCTTCTGGAGCCCCAGCACCTCAATCTTCAATTTTGGACAATGTGACCATCTAACAATAGACAGTTAATGGCAGTAAGTAGACGTATGAGTCTGAATCTGAATCCCCCCCCCCACGCAATGTGTTTCCTGAATGGCGACTCCCGCAGCGGCATGAATGACATTTGCATTCTCATGCAAGACAATGCTAATAGTTACATTACAGCAGGCATGTTTGCCATCATTGCCTCCGTAGCTTCTATCCTCTGTAGTTCGGTTCAAATCAATCATTTGTGTCCTGTAAAGCCATTCACTCGCTGCTGACTCTGTGAACCCTGGAGAGATAAATAGTTTCAACCATCCGAAGCTGCTTCACATGAAAAAGAAAGTTTTATTTGATGACAAAGCTGCGTTGCCTGCAAGCACAAGTATGGAAGACCGGGAACTTCTAGCTCATCCCACAAAATGTTTACCAAACTCAAGCCAGGAAGACATGCTGTCCAAAATGCCTGTATAATTGTCTTGTTTACTGGTTACTGGCAGGAATACAGTGCTGTGTATTAAAGCCTAAACAGACATCTCCCACAAATGAGAAAAATAAAAACATCCATGGTGCAATCACACCCTGCATGTACAGTTCATATCCAGTGAAGGTGTAGACGTCATGGTTACAGACTGGAACGATATCTTTACACTCACATAGAACCATACCACACAGGTTCAGGTGACACTGTGCTTAATGGATGAATTTATGGACATGGATACCTTTGTAAACTCCAAGAGTAGAAGAATCCAGCAACGTAGCTGAAGCTGGAAGCTCTGCTTGGAACACCACAGGAACACAGCACCGGCGGGAGAAACTAAGGCTTGACTGGGTGCACAGAGGAAAAATACACATGGAAGCTAAGCTGTGCTAGCATGGAAGGCCCAGGGTCAGCTGAGCGCTGCATGGCATTTGGGGAGCTGGAAACAGCAATTTTTTGTCATACTGCTGAGTATTATGAAGTATTATATTAGCATTAATTCCAAAATGTGGTGTGATGTATTTGAATATTAAAAATGTATAATAATATGTGAAGTGTTAAAAGAAAATGCTATAACTAATTATTTGTTTAAATTTTTCTTTTTTCATTGCAGTGAAATTGCCCTTGTAAATGTGATAGAATATAAAAAAAACCTACAGATCCTAACGTAACTGCCAAACATAAGCAGTATTCTGTGTGGGGAGTTTGCATGTCCTCCATGCATGCACGGTTTCTACTTGGTACTCCAGTTTCCTCCCACAGTCCAAAGGCATGCGGTTGGGTGAATTTGCATCTGCAAATTGCCCATTGAGAGTGTGCATGCGTGTGGGGGTCATATACACATTACCAAATGTCTCTATGATGTGATAAAAAAGCTGCAATTTTGATAATTTTTTCCATCCCCACAAGGGGAAGATCAATTTGTAAAAAAATCTGTAACTGCAATCAAAAAACTTGTATTTTGTTTGGTTACTTACGGTTAAGGTTAGGGATGGGTAGAGGTTAAGGATGTCATAGTTGGGATTATGGTTATTCCCATAGAAATGAATGGAGAGTCCCCACAAATATATGAATACCAAACATCCCTCTGTGTGTGTGTGTGTGTGGATTAAGTTTATATTACATTGTGGGGACCAAATGTCCCCCAGTGTAATAAAAACCTGTTTTTTATATTTTGGGGACCATTTTCAGGTCCCCACAAAGGTCTGTGAATGCAATCAAAAAAGTAAAAATGTCAAAAGTCTAATATTGTTTGCTTACTTATGGTTACAGTTAGGGTTGGGTAGGGGGTTAAGGTCATCATGTTATTAGGGTTTTCCCCATAAAAATGAATAGAGAGTCCCCACAAAGATATAATTATAAACCTCTGTGTGTGTGTGTGTGTGTGTGTGTGTGTGTGTGTGTACTCTGAGGTTGGCCTGCTATCCTGCTATGCAAGGTTGTTACAGTTTGTTATCATCTGCTGTAATAATATCATGCTTCTTTTAACTGCTCTTTTTCCTTGTTGGTCTGTGGTAATTAACAAACTGGAAAAGCGGCCTCAGCCAATCCCTAACAGACTCCGCTTACCCAGCCACTTGACCTTTTAAATTTCAGTGAAACTGCAACATTCAAAATATAATCAGAAAAATCCACATTTTTCACGTAATAAATACATTTTATTCATAGAGGTACAAGTTATGAACCGGGTCTGTTAACATTTATTTCCCTTACAAGGGATATCAATCATCACAGGTGTTTTCTGCTGGTGAAGGGACATTTTTCAATTTAACCTTTATATTATGCTGTGACTACAACAAGAAGGTTTCAGTGCACTTAACATGAGTGGCATTTAATATAACACAACACTTGCGAGGTGAGCCGGAGATGTGACCTTATTTAAATCCCGCTGCCATTACACCATCACTCCTTGTGCAATTATAATTAAACACCTCTTGCTTTCTTGCAAATCCCCTGATCGATCATTGATATTAACATTAATGCTGCGCTGCCCCCCAGCAAACATCTACCACTGGAACTGTTATGGATCAGCAAGCTTCCATTAACAAAGTTGTTGGTGTTGTGCTGAGAATATATTTAGGTAAATTAACTTGGCATGGAATGCTCCAAGGCTGAGTCCTGGGAAAACTGAGAAACGCTTTCAAAAAGGTCCTTTTCTTTCAAATATAACATTTACAGATCATATAATAAACTGTGTAACACTTCTTCCTCTGACTTATTTCATACATGTCACCCAGAAATGGATGCCCAGTTATTTGTCACGTGCACACAAACAGAATCTGTTCTCGGTCTATATTGGCTATAATCCTGAGTTCTTTCCGGTACAATGTATAGAAAAAAAGAGATGGAAGCTCAAGGCGAAATTCAGGTTGAAATGAGGAAATTCACTGATGTGCAAACTTTATTAGACGCCATATCATAAACAAAATAGGTCATTGAATTTAAAATATTTATTTTTTATTTGATTTCGATGTGTAATTTCTTGCCGGCACCATATTTTTGGTAACTGCTGTTGTTTTCGCAGCCTGTACCCTGGTGTAATTGTGTGTTGTTATAGGGGGCGGGTGTTCTCCATCGGCCTGTGTGGGGCAAGTGTCGCATTTGACTGGAGTCACCTCCAGAGAGGAATGTGCCTATGTGTGTGTGTGTGTGTGTGTGTGTGTGTGCGAACAGGTACACCTATCCTTATGGGGACACAATGTCCCCATAACGTGATAAATATACGTTTTTTTTCCCTTATGGGGACCGGTTTGC
>JABFEB020000092.1:16294596-16318560 GCA_019775895.2 Stomatorhinus ivindoensis | reverse complement strand
TGTCCGCTATGCATGGGCCAGAGAGGCTAATTGCGTGAGGCTTGGCGATGCAGATGAGAAACGACTGCCCTGCGATGCAGACCCTAATGAACGCTGGCTGCAGGTGAGGCGCAATCGATGGCTGGCGGGCGCATGCGCGGCATACGGCCCCTGGCAGCGGCACTCAGAATGTGACGTGATGGATGGCGTGCCACCCCCTCCCTCACGGACTGCCAGGGATGGGAGGAGGAGCTGGGCACTCTGGTGGACAGAAGCACCGGCCCTGATGCGACGCAGTCACCGGGGCCAGGCTGGAAGGTCAAGCAAAATAGACAAGAAGACTGCTAAAGAAAAAAGCTGTTCTCTTTATTCATAGCAGCTAATAAAATGGCTTGGGCCCGAGGTTGGTGCCACATATTTGCAGACGCATCCTGGCAAACTGTAAAATGGAGCGATGCCCGCATGTGCGTGTGAGAGGCTGCGTATATGCTGAAGCGGGGGTGGTGAGGTGTCCTTCCACAATGTATCATGGCACCCTCTGCAAGTGCGGGAGGACGGGGGGGGGCATCCCAGAACACCAGTGCGTCTGAACTGCGAGACTGCGACGGGGCGGGACATATGCACGCGGAACAGCCGCGGTGGTCGGAGCAGCTGCTCGAGATTGACTGGCCCCTCCCACCACCAGCCGACCACGGTCACTCCATCCGGTGGCGAGCCAGGGGAGGCGCTGATAGCTGGGAGAGGTACTCTTTGTGGTAGGTGGCAGGTTATCTCCAATAACATGAGTTCATGTCTCATAGATATGCACGGCAGGGAGCACGTGGAACAGTCCGTGGGGGGGGGAGAATCTGGGGGGAGGGCGCTCTCGAGGCTGGCCAAAGCATACCTGACACAGGGGCCGGACAATCAGCCTCGCATCAGGGGTGAGCGTCTCTGTTTTTGCCCCCTGTCGCCATGCCAGGCTCTCCGGAGCACACCGTGAGATAATAAGCCCCCGAGGCCCTGACGTTGAACTCCTCCCCCCCCCCCCCGCACCCCTGTTGGTGTACTTCCGCTTAGGGGATTCGACATTCCGACAGCACGAATCCGCATCCCGCTTTAACAAGGCGCTCTGAATCTTGCCTAGGGCCGACTCGGGTGTTGGCAGATTTCAGGTGCTATGGAAGGAGAGACTGTCCTATGACTGCAGTGCACGTGCCTTCAGGTTTAGCTTCAGTTAAAGCCGGCTATTCACCCCAGCAAATGCCATGCTCAGCTGCACACTGGGGTTGTTTCTGCAGTCCTCATTCCAATTCATAAAACTTCAGTAAAAGGACCTTTAAATCATTTACCTATAAGGGCTGCATTCTTTAAAATATGGCACAAAAATTTATAACCTAAAAAAACTAGAGTCTTTTAGAGAAAACCTTAAGTGGGAATGAGTTCCGGGTGGTTTAACAATAAATTAAATATAATTAAATATATATATATATATATATTTTTTTTTTAACGTGACTCAACCTGATGTTTGGACTCATGACCCACTTTAAGTCCCCAAAGGACCCCCCCGTACTACCTGTAAGCATGGTACTTTGCCTGAACTGTAAACTTAGGAAAACTGTAAGTGCTTTCGCATTATATCATCCTCTAATAAAGCGACTGCATACTTTACAATTATAAAGAATTTTAACAATAACTGACATAACCTTGAACAGCTGCCTATTAAAAAAAATCTTTAAGAGCAAGAAGGGGACCATAAGCTGCCCAGGCCAGTATTTTTGGGTGCATGTAAATAGAAGTGATTATGCAATATTCATATCCCCTTTGGAAGTGAGGTACAGCGACAGTCACTCTGGACATCAGCCACCTCCACTGCTGGTGCTGGAGTTAAAGGTGCACCTTGGGCGCATTGAGGTGGGGCATTCAGCAGTGACGTACTTGGGTGGTTTGCGAGTCAAGAGGATTGGGGGGAATCGGATGATAGTTTCAGGTCAGAAGCTACTTACTCTGCAGTTCTGACAGAAAATGTGCTTTTCGCCCCAATCCAGCATCTTCTGTTTTTTTCCACTTTTATGTAAGACCTACACAATTTTGCTATGTATTTGCAGACAAAGACTATTTTTACGATAAAAGCGAAGTCTGAAGAACAGACCTGTGTAAGAGGGTCATTTGACTCTGAATAAATCACTCCCATGATCTTTAGCAGAACCTGGCCTATCCCAATACCCTTCAGTAATATCAAACATAAAAAGTTCCACCCACTTTAACAGAATCAATGAATTCTAGTTCTTGATTTTCGTCATGACTTATAAATGCATACATTTTAAGCCTGAGTAAAAGAAAACCTCACAAACAGTGAGTCATACGACTGAAACTAAACGCACACAGAACGCAGACAGGGCCAGGAGGTTCAGTCACTGTTTATCTGAGCATAAGAATGACAGATACATGATCGAATGATTCTGATTCTGTGAGTGTTTGCTGGATTTTGGATCATCATCGCCAGATATGGAGGCTCCACCATCTCAGGAACAGCCACTTTCCTGGGATTTTCACACACTACAGTGTCTAGACTTTACAGGGAATAGTGCAATAAATAAATAAATAAAAACCATTCAGTCAGCAGCCATTCTGTGGGAAAACTAAACACCTTGTTAATGAGAGAGGTCAGAGGAGCACAGAAAGAATCATTAAAACTAGCAGGAAGGCTGCAAGTGCAAAAACAGCAGCTCACAAAAACAGTGGTGCACAGGTACTCTGAATGAACTAGCTGACCCATGAAGTGGTTCTGGGGCCAACAGTGGGTTGTACCTGGTACTAGCAAGGTGTTCCTAATAAAGTGGCCACTGAGTATGTTTTTTTTTAAGGCTTGGTTTGTTTCCATGGGGGCAGCACAGTGGTGCAGTGGTTAGCACTGTTGCATCACACCTCTTGGACCAGGGTTCGAGTCTCTGCCTGGGTTCCGTGTGTGTGGAGTTTGCATGTTCTACCCGTGTCCTCGTGGGGTTTCCTTCGGGTACTCTGGTTTCCCCCCACAGTCCTAAGACATGCTGAGGCTGATTGGAGTTGCTAAATTTCCCCTAGGTGTGTATGGTGTGTGGGTGTGCCCTGTGATGGGCTGCCCCCCCCCGTCCAAGGTTGTTCCCTGCCTCATGCCCATTGCTTGTGGGATAGGCTCCGGAGCCCCCGCGACCCAGTAGGATAAGCGGGTTTGGAAAATGGATGGATAGGATGGATGGATGGTTTGTTTCACAAACCTGGCTAGTGACTCTGATTTAGTTACTGCTAAAGATGCATTACAGCAACTCAATTTTACTTAAAAATGTGACATTCAAATAATTATTTAGTTACCTCAAAGCATGCAGCACAACATGACTTAACTGCTTCCTGTTTTTGCGTTGGCTTAGACCACAGTTATCTTTAACGCAGGTTGCAGAAGCTCCAGTAGTCCTGACATACTTTGCTCCCAACACACAGTCTTAATGCTGGAGAAAGAAGAAACGCTGTGCGAATTACGTCATAAGGAATGGGTGGATTTTGAGGATGCAATGTGATTGTTGGCTCTGAGTTATTTGGTTGCCTTGGCAGCTGGATTTCACACAGGTCTATGATACAAAGGAAACTACAGCTACAACCCCCGCCCCCCCCAAGGCAGAACTGCCTTTTTCATACGTATAAAGTATGTGCTCCACAGTCCTCTTGACCTTTCCTTGATGGCTTCCGTTAATGACATATGCAGATTATTTGCTTTATATTAGAGATTAACGTTTAATGAAGAAACCAGATTCATTTAATTGAGAAATTGCAGTAATGTAGGTCTCACTCAGTCTTGAAGAATAATGGTTTGCCATTTACACAGGAAGTGGCTAATATCTGAGGGAGCGGGAGCAGGATCAAAATTTAGGCAATCACACATGCAGGTTCTACTTTATACCATCTTTTTATTTATTTTCATCCTACCGACCACATATTACTGAATCACCAGTCAGTCCCCACAATATCGGAGAGCACCCATTAAAGAAAAACAGGAACAGTAAAGAACTTCTGGTTTCCCTGGTAACAGCCTGATCATCCCACCTCCTGCATGTAGACGAATCATGCCAATCTCTCCAAACTTTACTGTATACGCTGCTTGTTATTATATGTGTTTATCAAGGTACATTATTGCTGTTAGACACAGGTGTCTTCTACATAAAAACTTGCTCAGGACAAAGTCGGAAGATAAATGACTGAACGTAGTGTAATTAAAAAAAGACCACCAAAAATGCTTTGTCAAACATAAATAAAATGGTTATTTTTTATTTAAATAAGCTACCCCACATTTTCATATAAGATTCTTAGTCTATAATTTACTGGGACAAACATTTACAGCATATACATTGCATTTTACTGTGAGTTGAATCTTATAAAGGCTTACAACAAGGATCCTTAGGAGCCCCTGGAGGTCCAGTCTGGCAATAAGGTGTGTTTGAGCAGGGAAATCTGCAAACTGTGTCACAGACCGGCCCTCCTGGACCGGAAGTGGGGAACCCTGGCTTACAGTGGAGGACAAGCTATGGGAAAGGAGATGTCCTGCTTGGAGCCTTTTTAATTACACACAACAGCAATGCCTTGTAGAAAAATGTCTATCTGTTGAAATGTTACGGTAACAGAAATACCATCTTTACGGCAGGCAGTAAGCCGCAGTCAACAGGCACCCTCAAAGGCACCTTATGCTCTATGGCCATTATGAGTTTATTGTTTTATGATATGGCTTATTAGTAAGTTCCTCTCTTCCAAAAGTGGGAAGTTATCACATCACGCTTCTTTGTAACAGAAATGTGGCAACACTGCCATCTCTGGCTTTATCTTCATCAGTACATTGCATCTGTTATCTTAGCTCAACAAGGAAAAGCTGAAAGCACCGCTTCAAAGTTGGATGCGAGATAGTCACTGTGGATGCAACTTGGTAAAAGTATACTGGAAAGTGGGCCACGTCAACATGCAAAGCAGAAATTATGAGCGTTACAATGTACCTGAGGTGTGGTGCAACAGAAATCACACAGACTGTCGTACACTGCAGTTCAACTGCGGCAGCATTGAGAGGAGAGGTTCCTGCCAGGAGGAATAAAGAGAGAATATGAAGGTGAGAGAGAGCAATTATAAAAAAAGGGAGAGAGAGGAGACAAGAGACAGTGACTGCGTGGCATTACCTAGATAAAGAGAATTCAGAGAGAGAGAGAACAAAACCCCCAGCAAGATGTAAACAACCTGGCCCTTGCGCGCATCGTAAGACTTAATGCATGGCAAACAATGACCCCATCACTAATGGCCTGACAGGGGACATCCTTACGAAGCCGAGTGTGTCGATTCACCTCCAGATGAAACGTAGCAAGCACAGGTACTTCAACAGCGGGATCCAGCACTGAGGGCGGATTAAATTTGTGTCGCAGTAACGTAAGACAAGGAGACCCTCAGCCCTATCCGTGAGACATAAAATGACCCATGAGCACGAATCCTTGCAAGAACATCAATATTGTCCTCCATTACAGCGTTTTGCGACACAAATTGGCCATGAAAGATGTCATAGTTGTGTAAAGAGGCGAATGACTTCAAAAGAATCTTAAGCATCTCTTCATATAGGACCTCTAAAACACCTACTTCATAAATCTAAGCACTTTAGATGTTTACATGAAATGCAACATGTTTTATAACCACGGCTGCCGTTAGGTCTGATTAGTCGAGGCTATAGCCCCGAGTATTTTAGCCCCCATGCCAATCTTCCTTCAAAAAATCAAGCCCCAGGTAAACCTGATGTAGCCACTGATCTTTTCAATAGCTAGAAACTCTCGTTCGTAACCACATATCCATGATTTTGTTGGTCTTCCTATTGCACCAAAATATATTCATGTTAACCAAATGCTGGATTTTGTTTCCCAAAAACCTGAATTATATGGCTTTAAATAGATTGTACTATTCTTCTCAAAGCATAAATACTGTATATTCCCCTTCATTTTAATGTGAGTCCATCTAAAGGGATGACAATGCATAACATGTTCTTTGCAAATGAAACTCTGAGGGCTTCTGTAGACGATGAAGACAAGATTCACAACATCTCTAAAATGTGTGTGTGTGTTTACATAGATTAAATTGGGGGACTAGTATGTCTCCAAAGTGTAGTAAAACCTGAAATTTCCTTTCTTTCGGGGACATTTTTCAGGTCCCCATTTGGATAATCTCAATTTTATAAAAATCTGTGAATGCAATTCAAAAAGTGAAAATGCCAGAAGTCTTTTTGCCATACATCTTACATTGATATAATCTTTCAAATCCATAGTTAAATGCTCAATTATCATGATTCCTGTTAGATTCATTGAAGTCACTGGTGCATATTTTGGTTATCTGATAATTTCATTTTGTTAGTGAATTAAAAAAGGCAACAAAATGAGCATTTTATATTTTTATGTGACATATTTTTACTATACAGCCATGCTAGAAGTGATTTCCCTCTTTATCAAATGCAGCAGTATTTTACTCAAACAAACTGAGGTGCACATACTCTATTTTATGTTTCTTGAGGTGGAATATAAAACATTGATGACATCTTTCATATTATGCATATTTTGTTTTGTGTCAAGACAGCCAACAGCTGGTTTTCAGACATCATTAAGTAGTCCAGTTTTTGTGGCAAACAACCAAACAGTTTAATAATGTGTGTATAATTAGCATACAGTTTTGAACATTTCTCCACATTTTTGATTAATTAAATATGATGTTAGTGTCCCATGTTATGTGTGTCACCTTATTAACGTGCGTTCAGGGCCATAGTCAGGATTTTTAGAATACCGAGGTCAAAAGTGTGAGCCCTTTCTAGGTGTGCCGTATAATAGATCGAGGTCATTGGACTTGCAGAAAAGCTTTTGGACTTGACCTTGGTGACCTCAGGGGTAGGTACAGGTATGTATGCATCATAGACAGAAAGTTTCATAGCTCCCTGCCAGACAGTTCCACACCTTTGCTCAATCCCAGCTCCATACCTGTGACCAAATAGACGAAATGGGGGGGGGGGTTATTTTGGTGTTTAACAAGCCACTCAATTTCAATCCATTACTTCACAAATACCACTTAATAAGCTGACAATATTTGGCATGTGTATGTTATTGTGGAAATTTTCAAATAACGGAATTAAATGATTATAAGTGTATATGACTAAAGTTACACACATTATTTTACATTCTTAATTTAAAATAATAAAATGAATTCAGTACAAATCACACATAAAACTGCAACTCATCATTGCAAAGCGTGACCTTTAACCCATATGCACTTAGCTTTACAAAATTGGATTTTCTTTTATTTGTGTCGTCTAGAGATGGGCAGTCAAAGGAAGGAGAAGATACGGCCCTTTCTGTATGGATGTGATTCACACCCAACACAAGCTTTATCACATAACACATTTTGGCTTCTATAAATAATTTTGCCCTTGGCTGGGCTGGCTATTATATCCGCACACCTCGTAGGAATAACTAATCCACTGACTCATAATCCATAAAATTCACATGTTAACTGGGTAAATGCACAATACCCACAAATCCAAATATATTTCATAAATACATGTATAATGTACAAAATGGAGCTGGAATATAAACACGAATAGTGCCTACAGCATGCTTGAACAGTATAATTGAACTATTTAAATAAACAAACAGAAAATATTATCTATCGGATTCCCAGTGGCCGTCTCACTGGCGTTTCTGGTTCTATGACGTCATACAAATTCTAGCGTATACCTTTAAAAGTGAGGGAATTGTTCTGCTGGCTCTCTGGTCCAGTATCCTTCAATTCCTGCTTGTAGGTCTGCATCACACAGAGATTGAAATGTCATGCCCCAGTTCAGACCATTCAGGTCAGACAGGCTGAGCCATCTCTCCCTCTGGCTCACGTTGGGAGTGCAAATCAAGCCGCTAGTTCTCGCAATATTATTAGCGCGATCTGGACTCGTGGTTCATAAGTCACCGTTAACAGACACGGTCTATATAGACTACATTTAAATTGTTTGATCGGTTTACCACCTTATATTATTACGGGAGAGATACACATAACAGTGTGAAACACGTTCACGATTACTCGCTGCTAATGAGAACACATATATAGGAGGAAATCAATGGCGGGGGCATTCCAAGGCGAGAAAATTAGTCTCCCACCCATCCAGCTGAAGAGTACGCAGGTAAAGGCGGGAAGCCGAAATGTAAACACGCACAAGAGAAGCTCGGCGGCGCGATCCGGTGAAAACCTGCCGGGGAGAAGAGCGCTGTCAGCGTCTGCCAGGTAGATGATGGGATCGAGGCTGCCCAGTTACATCCAGTGCATGTTAAATGATCTGGTGCGCAGCGGAACAATCAGATTCCCAGCCCTCCCCATCTCCGTGTCCGCAGGCGCCGGCACTTCATTATTCAGCCTGCACCCTCTGACACGGGGACAAGGTTTAAAAATGGCTGTTCGGGGTACAAGGCAGACCAGCCTATTCGCTCCTTCTGGGTAAAGGTTGTTCATGTTTGACCGCAAACGTCAGTCCCTACAACGGAGCTTGAACGCAGTGTCAGGGTATATACTGGCAATGACGTGCTCAGATTGCTGCAGACGAAACTGAAGATTTCCAAAAGTCCACTCATTTTAAATGTGTATTTATGATATCTTTCCATATTTATTTTCAGTGTTTTGGATTTTAAATATGCAAATACGTGTTGTGTTTTTGTGAAATGAATCACAGGGTACTGGAGAGCAAAAATAACCTTTACAAAGCAGCATCTTTGTTTAGTATTTCTTTTTTTTACTTCATGCAGGAAAAGTCAGGCAAAGCCAGCTGCATGTATGAAATTTCTGATTTATTATTATTATTTGAATTCCAGTAAGGCACTGCAGAGAGCTTGTCCTCAGTATGACATGTGATGTTTGGGTGATGATAAGCTGTGACAACAATGACTACACTATGAATCACGTATTTTCCCATGCATCACTCTGGTTAACACCTTTAAGGAAAAAAGAACCAGAATTAATATTTCAATCACAAATTTCTCCCCCAGTGTTACCTTTAGTAATCATTAACACACTGTCGTAATGTGCCAGACAACATATAAAACTGGAAGAGTCATGCAAAATAAAAACGGATAATGCAAAATGTAAATAATTCTAAAATATTAAAAGGGCAAGATTTATGCACGTATTAGTATGAACTAAACATTAGCAGATGTACTGAAGAGTGTGTCTCAGTGTTAATAGGATAGTATATATGAATATATATCACTTAAGGAATGAAAAACTTTCGTTAAATACAGTTGTGTTACAAGGAGAATAGAGACATAAATGAGAAAGCATTATGAACATAAGAAGAGGACTTTAACATAAAGCATACGCTCTCTTTTGCCCCTGTTTTTTAGAGCGTCGTAGACGAAGTCATGCAGTCTTTCAGAGAACGGAGCTGTTTCCATGGTAACCAGCACTGCTACCAGCAGGGACCCTATGAATTATCACGCCTTGAGAGTTACAGACATCAGCGCAGCCAGACCAGACAGGGCTATGAAGCGCACTCACTCGCAGCAGCAGCACCGTTGGCGACAGCAGCAGACGCCACGGCCAAGGATTGTTATAGCCAGCAAGCATATCCAGGCTATAGCGGCAACCCTGCCCCAGCTGAGAAGCAGTACAAAGGCGGCAAAGTTCCAAGCCGGCAGCTGCAGAGCAGTTACGGCGGCCATCTTGGTAACACATACTCAGGCGTGTACATGGCAGAAAGTCATCTTCAGCAGAAGTGGCCGGCCACATCGCACATGTCCCAGTATGACCAGGATATGCTGGCAAAAATGGAACCAGTAGATGGTGTCAGAAGCAGCAGGTCTCAGTATTTGCAGCCAAATGTGCTGCCTGTTCCCCAGAACCGGTGTACGCATGCAGCACAGTCCCGCTCTTCAGTGTACTCCAGCCACCATCAGCAGAAGCTCCCGCAAGACGCCTCTCCGTCCCCAGCGAGCTACTCTCACGGACAGCTGCACTTTCCTCAGCACTCTCAGTCTCTGTCGGCATCCGCACCGTCGTACGTGGAGAAATGCAACCCCACATCACACTGCTATAAAAGCTATGCCGTGCCCCCGAACTCCCAGTATAGCAGGAGCACTGGGAACACAAACAGCCTAAAGCAAAATAGCTACAGAGCACAGAGTAACTATGTCTACCAGCAGGCTCCCTCTAGGTCTGGATATGAACAACAGGCTTCCTTGCAGGGAATGACTAACAGCCAGGAAAGCATTTCAAAATACCAACACTTTACTCAGCCACAACAGAGCTACTGTCTCACTGACCTCTCTGTCAGGTCACCTGAGCATTACTACCAGAATTGTAGCCCCAACTCCAGCCAGTCACCTGCTAGATCTGTGGGGAGGTCTCCAACTTACAGCTCCACACCATCTCCTTTGATGGTTAGTTCTGACTCATTTCAATATAACCAGCCCCCCATCGCATCAGGCACCACTTCCTCCACCAGTTTACGAGACCAAGGTTTACTCATGCCACAGAAATCACTCTCTTCCTCAAATATTAACCCCAAGACAACCAGCTATGCTTCTTCCCTGAAGGACAGATTCTCTGAGAAGCTATTGTCTAATCCAAGCTTGTGGAGTCTTAATGCCTTGACATCTCAAGTGGAAAATATTTCCAATAATGTCCAACATCTACTGCTGTCTGAATCTCTTGTGGCTAATAAAAAAGGCAACAAAAGGAGCAATCCTAAACAAGAGGAGGACTTTAAGGACCATCTTCATAATCTTGAAGAAGTTTCCTGTACAGCGACTCACAATGCTGAATCTGCCACTGAAGCATTCAGTACTCCCCAGTCGATCCACGGTGAGTTGCAAGAGGATGGATGCTCTTCTGAGGTCCAGATGGAAAGAAACTACTACTACTGCCACCAAAGCAGAGAGCCAGTGCAGGCTATTGCTAATTGTAATCTAACCCTGGATGTATCCTCCTGTTCTGTGACTGCACTTGATAACATTTCCAAGATATCAGAGGACAGTGCATCAGGCCTGCAGATTACCCAAGTTAGAGAGAATTTCGACACCATCCTGCGGACCATTGGAGAGGAGACATCTCAAAGCAACCTTGTTCACAGCCCACTAAATCCAGAGCCAAATTCCCAAGAAGACATCAATAAAATAAAGGAGTCACTAAAAGAAGACTTCGAAGAGACATCCTTGCTGGAAAAGTCAAGTGAACAGAAAGTGAATGAGAGTCTTAATAATACTATGGCCAGTGCTTGCAAAGGCCAGAATACAGACAATAAAAGTAAGCAAGAAGAATGGTTAAAGGATGAAGAATATCCCACTGAGTTTCCTAAAACAAGTCAAGTATTGACGGGAAAAACATATCCCAGTGATATTGAAGAACAAATAGACTATGAGATGGAACAAGGGTGTATTACAGGGGAGGATAATACTACAAAGTCCTGTGCAGTATCATGTGCAAGCAGTAACAGAGATTGGAGCTCTGATTCTCATTCCGATAAGAAAAGCATACCATTAGCGTGCAAAGACAAGACTGTCGCCTTAAAAGACAATACTTCTAAGTCTCCACATTTTAACACCATGAGTGAGCTTTTTGAAAGGGGTTTTTCAATACTCACAAAAGAAAAAACACTTGAGGAGCAGGAGTGTATTCGTCCCAGGGAAACCAATGTAGTTAAAGAGCAAATGGAGAGTTTACCATACTCTGAGGAGAGCATCAGTAATAAAACGTGGTTGCGACCTGAAGAGCTGTGCAGCCCCATTGAGGAGCAAAGAGACAAGTCTCAAGTTAGCAAAGACGTAGTTGAGCGAGACACGCCTTTCACAAACTCAGACAGAAGCTCAGTCTCACGTGACATTGCACCTCTGACACATTGTGTGAAGGCCGGCTTCTCGGTGTTTAATGAAGAACCATCGCTCCTCCCCCAAGCAAGGGACCACATCGATCGACGAGATGCTGTGGAACTGGAGCCTGACTCTCCACAGCTGCCAGGAAAGTCAATAATACACTCAGCACCTTCCTGGGCTGACACCCCACCTTCCCCAAAGAAAGGCGATGAAGAGGTTGATCCTGAGATGAGCTGTGTGAGTGCAGTGACATCGTCAACCAAGTCAGAGCCAACGGCCCCATCTGCAAATCTTACAACATTCAGCAGACGGCATGTGCGAGGAAGGCGACGCCAATCTCGAATACTAATTCATGCAAGTACTGTAGTCACAAGGCTTTCAAATATGGATGAAAAGGAAGTTCCAGATTCTCCTCAGGAAATCAATATGGCGCCCACTAAAACAACAGTTTTAGCAGAACAAAGACAGGCTGTTCGCAAAGACCTCTTCTCACAGACGTGCAATATTTCAGCAGAGAACTTCCCTTCCAGGATGTGCACTCGTTCTTTCACGGCAATGGCTGCATCTAGTTCATGTCCCCATTTGAAAAAACGTGGCCCAAAGCCATATCAGCAGTTTGACGGTGAGGACTCTGTAGGTCACACCAAGGGCTTGATAACTAAAACTGACTGGAAAAAGCTGAGAGACCACAAAACTGCAGTCACAAGTAGGAAAGGTTTGAGTGAGATCATGAACCAAGATGAAAACCAGGAAACCGGGTTGAGTTTAACGTCACTTGTTAAAGACCAAAAATCTATGGTACTGAGATCCAGAAAACAGGCGCAGGAAAACCCGGTGAAAGAAAAAGGAATGGAGAAGAAGACCATGTGCATTCTGCCTAAAACAATTAAAGAAATGAAGAAGCAGGAGACAACATCGCTGAAAGAACAGTGCTGTGAAACCCTTGCTTCTGTACACCGGAAAAATGTCTACAGATCCTTGATTAGCAAACCAAATGAGAAGAGTGAATCTGCCGCTAAAAGGAAATCCAGCTGCCAGTCTACGGTTCCGATGAAAAAACTGAGGATGATAAAAGGAAGCAAGTTTGACAAACTTCCTTTAAAAACCAACCTATCGGTGGTTAAGAGTCCCAAAAAGAGGTTAAAGCGAGACGAGATTTTTACATTACCTTTGAACAGTTTTCTTACAAAAGATCCCTCCCCTGTTAATGTTAACGATATTTCTTTGCCTGCCCAGTACCCTGTCAAAACAAAGTATCTGCCCCCAAGGAAAGGCAGAGGGTTAAAATATGAAGCCATGGTTCAGAAAATGACATCACTGGGCACAAAAAAGCATAGCATAAACACTCATTTTGACAACATAGCTGAGAATTTGCCAAAAAAGATCACAGAGGACGTTTTGGAACAAGTGAAGCCAGCGGAGGACAAAGAGTTGGTGCACAAGGATGGTGAACTTGCAAAGAGCACCATGGTGTTGGAAAACACAACATGCCTGAAAGATTCTGATGCTATAAAGAAAGATGGATCCCAGGAGAGCGGCAAGCAGCCTGACTTGGCCTTGGAAACACAGACCGCCTTCATCGGCACACAGAGAATAGCCAAGCAAAGGGCCGAAAAGAACAATCACGAAATGCATCTGAAGCAGAGAAGGAGCAGAAGGAAGAGCCATCCTTCCCTGGTGAGCCACACAGCCACAAAGCAGGAAGCGCTGCCCATAGCTCCCTCAGAGGACAGGGAGAAACGGCTGGGAAGCTCTCAGGCTTCTCCCAGCTTGTGTGTACCGGGCAAACACGGGTCTCACTCCCAGAGGAAGGTACGAGTTACGGCATTGGATAAGCAAGGCAGTGTGGCACATAAAGCGGTATCCAAAAGGACAACTGACAAGTACTTTAATCACGGCAAGGTTGCAAAGAACGGCCGCAGATTTAAGGCTACACACAGAGAGCAGGATACTTTATTAGCCATGGAAGAGCAACTAGAGTACACTGTTAACTATTTAGTGTGCAAACTCCCCAAAAGCGAGACCCTGCCTTTATTCAGGCCGTATGTGCATGTTGACAAAATAGCACATTTTGCCTCTGTATGTACCGTCATCAACGGGTCTGAGGAGGAACATCTGCTCTTTCAGGCCAGGAGAAAGAAAATCCAGGACGCAGCTACGGTTTCCAAGGCAATACCGGAGTCTTCAGTCATGCTGCAGGGTCCCTTGGTGAACAAAAACCTGATTGACCGCAGTCTAACTTGCTGTCTTTGTGGAAAACCGACAAATTACAAGGAGCTCGGGGACCTGTGCGGGCCATATTACCCTGAGGACAGCATACCAAGGAAGACCTTGTCTTTTAAATACAGACAGCTGTCCAGAGAGGATAAAGTGATAATGAACTGCAATGTGGGGCACACAGGAGCTCTAAAGAGGGAGGCCAGTAGGAGTCTAGCGGGGCGGAGCAGCTGTGGAGGCAGCCCAGGACAACTGAGAGGTGCGGAGAGAGCTTCTGTTGAGGGCGTTGCGCGGCCAAAATTCTTGGAGAGGTACAAAAGGCTGCAGCAGCTTCAGGGTTCTGAGAGAAGGGCTGGGGAGGACGGGACTTGTCCCTTAAGACCGCATGAAAGCGGCAGAACTGCGCCGCAGGGAGCCGAACTGGAAGCAGAATCCAGGGAGCACTGGCTCCATGAGGCCTGTGCTGTTTGGACCGGCGGGGTTTTCCTGGTGTCTGGAAAACTTTACGGCGTGAAGGAGGCTGCACTTGCCACAGCTGCGACGGTGAGTCAGTCTGCATGACACCTCCGGTATATAGCTGACAGTGGGGAGTATTCAGATGGGAGGCGTTAGGGGCATCCTGATTGAACTCCACACAATGGGATCTATGCACGCTGAAACCTACAAGGCTTTGAATTTTATATTAACAGGTGAAATGTATCTGGGTTAGTTTTCATCTTGCATCTGGTTTAGGTCCTAAATCACTCCTATAATAACCTGGCTATGTGTTTTTTTATTGACAGTTTTTAATCCTGTTTTCCTCCTTGTGCAGAGTTGTTCAGTGTGCCAAGATATGGGTGCGTCAATCAGATGCTCCTATGAAGGCTGTCCTCAGAGCTTCCACTATTTCTGTGCCAAAGAGATTGGTAGGAGTTCTGTATGTGCCCGTACCCATTTAAGTTATCAGTGCTTGCAGTCATCCCTTGCTCTGGTTAATTAAAACACCGAGGAAGCATATGTAGAGCACAGGCTCCACTACTGACAGATTAAGGATTATGAACCGCACTTGCTATCCAAACTGCCATATGGATCCTGCTGCACTAGACAAAATACACTTAACCTCATTCGGGATAATGTGCAAAATGGTACAATGTGTTAAGTTTCTTTGGATAAAACTCTCCTCTCATCATCGGAATAATCATCAAAGCCTCGACTTGACATCAAGGAGAATGTAGAGTAGCGCTGATGATCCCGTCCTCCATCCTTACTCTCTCCAGCTGACTTAACCCTCTTATCATTACAGGTTGCTCGCTGGAAGAAGAAAGCTTGTCATTGAGATGTACAAACCACCAGGTAAATGACTTTTGTCATGTATGCACAAATCTCACCCACCCCCTACAGTTCTTTTTCCTGTTTGACACACTTTTGTAATTTAACACGGACGTGCAATTCGCCTTATTATCGCTTCTTTATTCCAACAAACACTGCATTGTGTTAGACATTCAGTACTTGATTAAGTAAACACCTAGTTACAGATGACCTCACCCTAGCCTCGTACCCTAGCCTTGGCAATCCACCAACGTTCTGCCCAGGGCTCCAGTTTGACACATTTTAAGAACCCCCCCCCCCCAATCATAATGCCACCAAATACAAAAAGTGACCCATCAGAAGGAAGTCACGTAGCTGTGGAGCAATCTGATTCAGCTGTTTGGGTCACCCGCCTCGTCTCGGACAGGTAGAGGCACGGAAGACAAAAAGGGCGGCGGTTCAGAAGCAGTGTAGAGGCTCGGCTTTCAGGCGACCAGCAGCCAGCTGTGTGTGAAGCACCACGTCGTTTTCTCCACCGACTGACAGCGAGGAGGACTTGGCTGCTGATCAATACAGCCTCCCACGTAATGAGATCTCAGAGCGGCAGAGCGCACATCAAAGTGATTCACTAACTCTGGGATCTGAAGGCTGCTCTCTGCAATGCCACTCCACCGCCTTAATAAAACGGGTAGTACCCCCATCTAGGGCTCCGCGGAGATAATGCAGGCAACCAGAGGGATGCGGTCTTTCCTCTCTTGTGAGTTTACTTATTTATGGGGAGAGTGAACGCTGTGCGGCCTGCTTGTGTTACTTTAGTCTGGTGGTCTTAAATTAACCTTGATTCCTTCATGTCTGTGAGGGCAAAAAGGAGAAAAAGAGAAAGCTGTGGATGAACCCCTAGGGTAGAGTCTCAAACTTGGGCTGCGCGATGGAAAAAGGGCGGAAAATCATTCATATTTCTCCTTCTGCACAGTGACCCCGGCTCATGAGGCCGTCCACTTAAGGCTTGCAGCCGCAGTGCTCCTGTATTGATTTGCACGGCGAGCAGGAACGGCGAGGATGGGCTCTGCACGCCCCCCCCCCCTCGCTTCCGTGTCACAGACCCTGAAGGGCGTGCCGTTAACTGGCCTGCTTCTCCGTGCTGGCTGGGGTCGACGTGAGTGTTCGCCGCCAGCAGTTTCTCACCCAAATACATCTGGGTCGCTCTCTTCCCATAGTCTCTGAGAAACGGCGGTGGGGTTTAGGAGGATCTTCTGAGGGGGCATGAAGAGGACACACGTCCAGACCGGTATGGATTACAGGGTGGCGCTGAACGCCAGGATACCAGCTCCTGCAGCAGAGCGGCACAAGCAGTGCCGGCTCAGGCCAGCTGCACACTAATGCCCCCAGAGGAAAGCCACTGCTAGCCTCTTCTTTCCTGGCGTCCTTTAAGGGTGAAAACGTTCGGCACTCATTCACTCTGCCGCATTTAATTTCAACAGAACGTGGGTGACTTTCCTTCAGAGGATATCAACGGAAAAACAAAACTCAGCTGAAGTCATTTTGTATTATCGTGTGTTCCGATATTTCCAAGTCGAAATCTACCGCTTTTTATCCATGTTTCTCAAATGGTTTGCTTTTCTTTCTGTACTAATCAACTAAGCAATCCTTGCTCGAGCAACCCACTGTTAAAAAATAACATCTAATTTTAAATACTTAAATATCTAAAAACATTCATACTCAAGTTGTGTCGTAACTGTGAGCAAGGTGGATTGATGGATGTATTTATAAAACTTCTTCCTATATATATATATTTTTAATGTGCTTTCAGAAATCTGTAATAAAATAAATGGTCACATGGCAATCAAGTTTTATATGATCATAGTATTGATCTTTTCCAGCCAGTTCACTTAAGTATTCATCTCTCTGCTCACAGTGTCTCACAGATTGTACTAATTTAGCTCAAGGAATGAAGTACGGAATTTTGCACAGTTCTTAGCTACTCTGCACCGAATAAAGTTCAAATGAATATCGTACAATTTTTGCTCAGTCAAATATCAGTGTTGTTTTTCTTCCTTCCTCAGACCTCACATTTTACTATGTAGGTGGAAAAAACATGCCTGTTAACCTTAAAATATTACATAATTTCAGTAAAAACAGAAGAATACTCAACTTTCATCATAAGCGACCAGTAATTTGTACTTCATCTCAATTATTTAATGTTGTATATAATTATTTTATGCTGGTTTCTTTTAAAATGTGATGTACTTAAATACTTGTTTATAGTATTTATTAGAGATATTTATTTTCTATAAAATGAATGTCATTGCTTATAAAATATTAAAATAATGAATTAAAGTGACTTTTTGAATGTTTGAAATGCGTTTGCACGCTGTTATTTCAGGCAAACATTTCCCTTTTTCATATTCAATATTCATTAATGGCCAAAGTACTGTAAAAAAGATAACACAATAATTATGTACAAATGTTCTCTTTTTACTGAGTTATTTCCATGTAATCCTGAATTTATGGTTTGTTCTCAAAACAACTTCATCCACCAAACAGATTTGTTTCTACATGTTACAAAACAGTATTTCTATTCATATCTACATGGTAAAAAATATCAAAGAAGCCAACTGGATAAAATATATTTATTCTCAGTAACCATAAAATTTTCATTTGATAATTTATTTGTTGTTTGTGAGGTCATTTAGCAGTTGTACGTCTGTCTTTCAAAAATATTACACCTTTGTATGAACAATTTCCAGTTCTACCTCAATATTCAAAATTCCCTCTATAAAAAAATACTGTAATTTCCTGGTAAATCATTGGCAGGAACTTTCTTATAAAACTATGCACCTCTAAATAAAATCTGAGTTATTAACATGGCGAAAATCCACCAATCCACAAGAAAAAAATACTAATTTGTACTGCCGTGCTTTGGGCACAATACTATGTAATGTAAACTCAGCCTGATATTATGTTTTAATATTGTAGCAGTAACAGAAGTGGCAGATTTTGGTAATACTTAACCTTCCAATAATTGCAACAAATTTTCAGTAAAAACAGCTGTATTGCACAGATAAACAATTAGAATATATAACCTCTATTTCTATTTATTTTTTAATTGCTGGAAATCACCTAGCTAACACACCTTTTGTACAGATAGAAATGAAATACATCAGCCTCTATCTTGCACAAAAAAGAAATCTCTTCAAGTGAAAGCTCTATAAAATTAAAAGCAACCGATATGAACTCATTTCATTTCAGAGCGATAGCACCAATGACAGGTGAATGTGGGACTAAACAGGTTTCACTAACAGTGATCCAAACCTCTTAAGTCAAATCCCCAGTTCTACGTGTTTCCAGACTGCAAACATAAATCACTATTTTCAAATGTGCATCAGGCTGATACACAGATTATCCCCTGCAGCAAAAACACAGGATACGGTGAAATCCCCCCTCTCTTCTTGACTACAAGCTTCCATGCACCACACAGTGGCAAAATGCTGTCACTGCAATGAGTTTATCAAAAAATGGCTACGTGGGGGTGACAGAGGACAGCAAGCGGGAGGGAAGGTAGCGGCACAGCAGTGTCACGGTCTTGGCCCACTGTGCGGGGCCTGACCTCGCTCGGTCCCACCCTGCAGAGACACCAGCAGAGTCACGGGGAGGCGGGAACGCCACAGAGACGCAAGGGAGCGTAAAGCTTCACAAGCATGAGTATGGCATGAAATATGAACCGAGAGGAGCCAAGCAGGAAGGACACCACAGGAAGCAAGCGATGCGAAGGATGAGTGCAACCTGATAAACGGAAATACCGCACCAATCATAGCAGTGTTTCTCAAAACGGTCCCGAGGGGGGCGGCAGACGGCCCGCGTTTCTGCCCTCTCCCAGCACAACTGAATCAAAGCAATCAAGCCATCAAGGACGCAGAATACCCGCTACAGGTCAAGCACGCAGGCGTAGTAACGTAACGAGTCTGAGGCCCGAATGTTCTTTGTTACGGATCAGACGTGCATCCAGTTAGTAAATTTGAAATTTATCAGACCCCCCCCCCCCCCATCCCCCACATTAAATTTATTTCTGGGTACGGACCTGGTACAGGAGTGCTGGGAGCTGGGAGGGAGTATGAATGTGGCCTGTCTGAGGGTGTCCAGAGGAATGGCTTGAGAAACACTTAATTAGGGAATAGTATGAATACAGTATTTATTATGAAAGGCAGAATGAAACAGTGTTATTCAAATGAGGAATACAATATTAAATAGTATTTGTAATAGACAATACAATATTATACATCATAAAGTTTGAGTAACTATCAAAACGTAGGAAACATTTCAGCCAATGAGGGATATGAAAGACAGTAAAAGTGCCTGCCTCCACGCAGGTGTGGCTAATGAAGGAACTGGCTTGATGTTGTTTTTGGGTCATTTATAAAAAATTCTAGGCAGGCGCAGTTGTGGGAATGGGATCTTGTAGGGTGAGAACACCCCCAGAAAATTCATCCTGGCTGTCCTGTCACCAGATCCCAAGGTTCACCTGAAAATATAAGACATTCGCAAGCGATCCCCGAGACAAACCGAAAGATGGCACTTCTAAGAGTGGCCAGGCGCCGGCTCACCTGACGCGCCGGCCGATGTAGTGCGGCGCCGCAGGCAGAAGCCCAGGAGCTGTTGGCCACGTGCGGGACTGGATCCCGCCATCAGCCCGGCGGTGGCCTCGTGCAGGAACAGCTGCAGGCAGATCAGGCTGCTGGATCAGCAGGCCGCTGCCTGTAAGTACGCCGCTAGAGGACGTGTCCTTCCTCCCCCCCTGATTCTGTTGTGGGCACCTTACCAATATCACGCTTTTATGGCTTTATGTTACCGTCCAGACGTGCCCACAATGCCCCCCCCCCATATTTCATTCCCTCCACGTCGTACAGTCAATGTAATGTGCACTCAAGGAATTAGGTTAAACTTTGATGGCCGCATGCAATATTTAAGGTGCGGCTCAGTTTACGGTTCAGCTGCCTCATGGCTCATGGCGTGCACATCCATACCCCCCCCCGCCCCCCGCATCTGGTGCCCTCACCCTGTGCGTGCCTGGCCTAAAGCTCTGCACCAGCTTCCTCAGGGAGCTCAGGTCCTGCTGAAAGCCGTGAAGCTGCTGAGCAGGGCCCGGAAGGAGACCACCTTGCTGACAGTGCCACACGGTGGAACGCGTGACCAAGAGGAGGTCACACAGCAGCACCTGCAGCAGCTGGACAGCAGGGGGTGTTGTGGTTAAGGAACTTCAAAGTCACTGTTGCTGAGAAACAGAACAAATTAAGTACTCCAAAGTAATCTGCAGACAGGCTGTCTCCCCTGCACTCACTTTAATTAAGTTTCAGTTTGTTTACTTTATACCTTTAATGCACCACTTAGCACGTATGTGTTGCAGCCAGTCAGCCTTCACCACAGAGTAATCTAAAATATGTCGCATTCATACCTGCGCGACACACCATAATTAATCACTGCAGCAGCATACGTGTAGCGTAGACATGGCTAAAATGAATAAAGGGAAGGCAGGTGAACCAGGCTGTATGAGTAAAGGTGGCGATTACCCTGAATGCTGTCAGCACTGCACGGCATAATGCCTTAAGGAATTACACAACAAACATAACCATGCATAGGTGGGTCTATCTGCACTTAGCACAATCCGGATCATCCCAGTACAGGTCTGAAGCAGCCATGTGGGTCAGCGCACTACTTTATGCTGTTAAGTAGGGCAGCACATTGTGGCTGGGTCAGGACGTGGAATGATAGACGACTTTGCGTCGCTCCCCTTGGGGACAGACGTGACACCAAAGGCAGCAGGACACGTGGCCAAGGTGGCGTCCGGCCGAGGGGAGCGAGACGCTCAGTCTACCTAACAGAATGTTTAACAGGACTAAACCGATCTGTAAGACGGGGCAGAATGCAAGGTGATTCATTCATATAGAATATCTTTAAAAAATTGTATCCAGAAAATATAAAAATATTAATGACATTATAATGTATTTATTCTGAGTACATGAAGATTTTTAATCTCTGTGCTTATATAGAGTGACACAAGCAATAGACGAGAAAAAGAGATTCACATCTGTCAGGGACAGTGACCCGTGGTGAACTTCATGCAACCACAGTGGGGTCGCAGTCCAGGCGCGATGGCACGGTGTGACCCGGCTCTGTGTTGCACTGAAGCAGCATTGCATAAGAGCGCTCACACATGCAATGCAACCACAATGCACCACAGCACCGTTCAAGGAACCCAGGGCACTACATCCAAAAAAGTGGCAGGACGGTGAAAGGAAGGGCACCTTGTCGATGACCCCGGCGCGGCCCAGGGGGTATCGGCTCAGGCTGTCCTTCAGGAGGCCACTAGCCCTCTCACTGTAGCCTAGGCTCAGCTGCCAGTTCTCCCTTTGGCCCTGGATGGCCTGTATCGCCTTGAACGTGCAGTGGGCGGCTCTGGGCAAAGGGTTCCTGACAGGACAGAATCGGCGTCAGTATTCAGCAGCAGGCGTATGAGAGTATAACTGGCATTTATGGGAAGGCGAGTTGTGTGAGTTCCATCTGTCTCCTTCTGTCGCCAAAACCAGATTAATCCAAGGCTATTCCAGGCCACAGCCAAAGGACCCGGCAAACACCAGGAACCCTAACCCCACCCCACCTTGGGAATCTGACCTGCTAGTCCCCACAAGGATAACGTAAATTTTATAAAAATTTGTGAATGGAATCAAAAAACTAAAAATGCCAAATGGCTTGTATTTTGTTTGGTTACTTATGGTTAAGGTTAGGGCTGGGTAGAGGTTAAGATCGTCAGTGAGCAAGTGTGTGTGTGTGTGTGTGTGTGTGTGTGTGTGTGTGAGGGCAGTGCGTTGCTCACTCCTGTGTCCGCAGGCTCACAGGCAAGTCCTCCACAGCTGCATAGAGTCTCTCCGCAGCATCTTTGTCTCCTTGGAGCCAACTGATCATGACCACCATCAAAGAAGCCCACCATCTGGAGTGGATGTCACATCCTGTGACATCAGCACAGACGGGGACGTGTGAGAATGGGCCGGCTTCGCCTCTTAATGTAGCCATGGGGACTGAACAGAGCTCCTACTGGAGCACGGGGGATCTCCGAGGTCTTTTACCAACCAGAGACTGCTGTCAGGCCGGACCCCGGGGCCACAGACTGCATGCAGGCCTCAGCGTCTGAGAAGCTGGTGAGAAGCTGGAGATACTCCAGAGCCTGCCAATACTCCCTGTGAGTAGTAATAATAGCAGTAATGTATATACAAGTATATACTGGAAATATATACAGTATACCACTCTGGAAAAAATTTAGAGACCACAGCCAAATTTTTAGGTTCACTAATTTTTCGAGTTATAGCTATGCACATGTGTAAAATATATATACAGTATATATTTTTGCAAACTCCAGCATGGCTGTTCCTGCTTCTCATTAATTAAGGGCTTCTTGCTTTATGGGTCTTCAGTCCTGCTTCTAGGAGTCTGTTATGAATTGTCCTAGCAGCTCATACTGCTAAATGTTTTCCTTTTTTTTCGAAGGTCACTTGATGTCATCCTCTGATTCATGAGGCCCTGTTGGATAAGTTGACTGTCATCTCTGGCATTAAAAAAGTCACTTCTGGCTTATTTATGGTCATTCCCAGTGTTTCCTGCTTTACCCTTTCTTGTGCATTGCAGTTTTAGAAACTTTGAGCCTGGAAGCCATCTGCCATTCAGCCAGCAAAACCAGGATTAAACCAAGATCCGACAATGCAGATTTACAAAAATGTAGCACAGTCTCTTAATTTTTTCAGGGTTGTATAAACATATATAGCATATTTACAGTATCCAGTATTATATACAGCATTCTGTATTCTGGCAGTTTTATATTATAACTGTGCACATGCTCATTCCCACTTTAATTACATTTAGTTACATTGTGTTATCCTTTTTGTCCCAATACTTACATTCTTTATTATATATTTCATTTCTGTTGTTTTAATCGTGCACATTGAGGATGATCATGATCATACCTTGAACTTTTTAGCTGTTTCAGGTGCTTAGCGTGTGATTTAGTCCAAGCATAACTTAGACAGCGATATCCACTCACACAGCTCTAGCCCTGAATTCCCGGGGCATAAGCACGCCCTGGTCCTAAGGAGCTAATTATGCTGCCAGCTGCCCACAGTACACATGTGAACAAGAGCTTTCGTAAGTGAGACGGTCAGGGTACTGAGGACAGCCAAGGACTCAGAGGGGTGACATCAGCACAGTGCAGCCGTGAAGGATCTTTACGGCTTCTGATTAATAGGCAGCTGGTCTGCCATGGTTTGCTGGCACAGCGGTGACACGGAGTCCCACCTCTCTCCCTCCCCGAGGGTCTTCTCCTTCGGTGAGGAGAGCACGCACAGCAGCGCCTTCTCCAGAAGGTGCTCCCGGAACGCCTGTGTCACCTGGGCCAGAGGCTCCACTGCAGAGAGCACAGCAGCACAAGTCAAGCTGGGACTCAGGGCTGAAATCCAGTACACCCAGTACACCCACTCCCAAACATCCTCTCTGCTACCAAGTTTATGTTATTAATTTCCATCCATCCATTTTCTATACCCACTTATCCTACTGGGTCGCGGGGGGGGGGGGGGGGGGC
>JABFEB020000092.1:16277913-16290717 GCA_019775895.2 Stomatorhinus ivindoensis | reverse complement strand
TGTATGTGTCTGATTGACCTGAAACGTGCTAAGGGACATTTAAACAAACACTGGGTGTGCGGTATGTGTATGTTTGAACTGAAACGTGCTAAGGGACATTTAAACAAACACTAGGTGTGCTGTATGTGTCTGATTGACCTGAAACGTGCTAAGGGACATTTAAACAAACACTGGGTGTGCGGTATGTGTATGTTTGACCTGAAACGTGCTAAGGGACATTTAAACAAACACTGGGTGTGTGGTATGTGTATGTTTGATCCTGCATGTATGATTTTCTCTCTCTTTTGGTCTCATATAACCAACAACAAATTAAAACTTGTGCATCAAATTGGTGTTTTTTTTTATGAATTTGTGTGCTGTAAAGCTTTTCTACCAAAGAACATGAGCAGTTTCAATGGAAGCCCAAAACTGCTAGGAAAAACATGTTCATGATAAGTGTATGGTACACTTCTAATCACAACTGCATATATATTGTATTAAATGCATTATTACATTAATTTCAAGATGAAATTAATATAAATCGAATGTTGGAATTGTATCCACAATATTATTATATAAGCATAGCTTTTCTCACTAAGAAAAAAATCTTACAAACCTTAAATTTCCTACCCCGGGCGCTGTCATCTGTGAATGTTTCCCACTGTAGAACTGATCTGCTAAAACCCTGCATCTAAAACGTCTACTTTATTCGACCAGCTAAGCAGGTTGTAAAGGAAATAATCATACATTTTTGTAATAACTGTATTTTTATGGAAGGAGCCAGTTCGCGGCAGATGCAGAGTAAATCAGCAATATACGTGACTTTGTCTGCCTGTCTTCTTGATCTAAATAATGTGCAAGTGAAAGAATCACACATTCTTCGGGGACTCCGTGTCAGATCCACTGAAGCATGTAAATGAAGTTAATTCGCGTACTAATTAGACTGTATTACGTTCCTCATACTGGATATCCTGGTTGCACACCAGCCGTCACCCAGGAACAGAGACCATAAAGACCCACTAGCCGCAACACCCACCTTGGCGAGGTCCGCATTGGCCTGCTTGTAGTGCTTCAAGAACAGGACGGACGAGCTGGAGTGGGGCCGGGTCAGCGGTTCCCCATACACCAGCAGCCACACCAGGACGGCAGCCACGAGCAGACCGTTCAGAAGCCAGGCGGAGAGGACGGGGACCGCAGGCTGCAGCCACGCCACCGCCTCCACATTTCCTAGTGGCCACAGCACACAATGACATCATAAAACACAGAGGTCTGTTTGCAAGAGATAGTACAAGTTCACATTTTTGTCATCGGTAAAGTTCAGAAGTGCAGAAAAACACAACTACCAATCTTGAAATTAAAAAAATTGATAACTTATACATAACATGCAAATGCCAGCATTTTCCATTCTTTTCATTTTGATACTGTATCATCATAGATTTATTAATCAATCAATCAATCACATTTTGTTATTATTTCTTTAATTACTCACCCTTCAAAAAGAGGTCAAACACCATTCTTTCATACAGCGAGATATTTCCATTGGTTTAAACCTTGAACCAGCTCTTACTTAGCTTCTGTCAGTGCCCCCCCCCCCCATTAAGTCCCAAAATGAGCTCAGTACCTCCGTTTTTCACACTCATGATGGTGCGGCCTGATCCGCTGACACCCGTGCGCCCTGTGGAGCCCGCAGCACCCGTGCCGCCCACCCCCCCCCTCAGCAGGGACCCCACTGGATTCAGGGAGATGAAGAGGAAGGTGAAGATACAGAGAGCTACGCGAGAGCGATCCACCATGGCCACATCACGCCGTCGGACCTTCGGCTGCTGAGGCACCAGCTGAACGGGAGGAGAACAGAGGCAGAGGGAGAAGCCCATCATGTTAAACACAGAACATCAGAAACAGCAACATCACTGCAGTTCACCTGAGAATGACCTAAGAGTCTTCATCAGCTAAATAAGTTAGCATTAGCGTTAGTGCATGTTTACCCCCCCAAAAGGGCTGCCGGGCTCACTGCTGCAGTGGGGGAAGGAGCCGCAGTGCAGAGGTGACCCTGCGTTAGAGGGCGGCGGCGTGAGCAGCTCGCTCGTCACGCTGCAGGCTGGGCCCTCGACCTCCAGGACCACCAGATCTTTCAGAGACCCTGCAAAAGAGATGAGAGGCGGTCAGCGAAGACCCGCCACCAACAGGAATCGCACTGATAGTTGAAGTACTCAAAGTAAAGCTCACTGTTTGTCTGGGAGGCCATCTTGAAAGCCATATTCTCGTGCTTCAGCTTCTGATTAGACTGCTGGAGGAAATGGATGTAGTCGATCGCCTTTCTCAATACCGACGACTTATTCAGCTGAAGACAAACAAATAAACAGATGTATAAGTTCTAATATTTCTCATATAGGATGACACCCTATCATCTGTGCATGTCGGGAGTGATTGTGAGGTTACCTTGGCCTCAGTTCCAGCTACTAAGTCTTTAAGCTCAATGATCTTGTTATTGATTGAGTTGCGGTATCGCTTTTCTATGGCATTGTGGGCCGTACGCTTCTCTCCCTTGTTTGATGGTTTGCCAGCTGAAGATATACAGCTAATTGGGAGCTTCTCCGCTTCCACCATGATGGGCACAGTGGTCAGGATGGCGCCACCGTTAATCAGAGCCTGAAAACATGCCAAAGAGGACGGGGCAGTCAGACAGTAAAATTCAGCGAAATCAAGTTTACCGTCATTTAATCGTATATTTAAAAACATCTAGAGTAGGGGTCTCAGTATGAGGAGACCTCTGATCTAGAGATTGTTTGGGAAAAAAAATTAAAATAAAATTATATATATATATATATATTGTATACCTGTAGAGATGTAGTCTGAACAGGAGCACAGGTAACACAAGGAGGCTTCACAGCACCCATGTCAGGCTTAAGGGAGGTGAGCAACAATGAGTCTGCTTTGATGAACTGGGGCTGGAGGAAAACCTGGAGCGAGACAGAGAAATTAGCATCAGAGACGGAACAGTTAACGGCAGCTAATGCAGGAGGTGCAAGAAGGCGACGGGGTAACAGGGGGCCATCTCTTACGATCAGTCAGTGAGCGTGTTTCATTTTTTCGAACGCACCTTAGCAACACTATGAAAGCAGCACATGCAGCCACACTCACAGGGACTTGCTGAGCGTGTGGAGAAAAAATCTGTGCGGAGGGACTTGACGACGTGGCCAGCAGGGATTGGCTGGGCGGACTTTGAGCCTGGGCTGCGTGTGTGGCTGACTGCTGAGATGCTGTAAGATTGGAGGCAGGCTGTGGCGGATGACGACTGCGGACCGCTGTGGAGGAGGAGCAAAGTGAGGCTGCAACTGTGACAGATGGACAGACGAGGCAGCTGTGCGATGCTGTCAAATGGCAGAACATTACAGTATTATTACAGCTTTTATACTTTATTCAGTACTCTACACCATGCACCTTCCACTTATACTGATATTTCAGGCCAAAATGTATGGAGCACCTGCAGAAATGCCTTTCACAATTTCTGACTGGCATTTCGTACTTTAAAGAGTTAACCAGCAGCATCGACCAATCCCAAAAGAAAACATAACCCTAGTGTAAATTACTCAATGGCCTTATTAGGCACTAATTTTACAATCACTGACACCAAAGAACAATTACCTATGGTCACAGTAAAGTTTGACGGAGAAGAAAATCCATACTTTATTGGATTTCATCTGACATAACACAATATACTCTGTATTACAGCCATAATTACATAACATTCTTTAGGACCAGGTAACTGGTCAGTTAGTCAATAAATAGTGGTTACCAGACTATATGACATGTACTGGGTCATATATTCATGCTATATGTAACTATGAATTCCATGTCGCAAAGGAGTGGACCTGGATGGCCTGACAAACAAGGTTTTCATAGTAAGCATCATTGCAGTTGATCAAGGTTCTTTAAAGTATAATAAATTTTATATTTCGTTAACTTTTTAAAGCTAACTGAATGGGTACTTCAAATTCACATAAAGGGCCCGCTTGCATGTTATGCAACCAGCCGCTCTTTGACATGCAGGCCGAGACTCTTCAGCAGGGGCCCAGTGCTCCAGCGAGAGCCAGCTTTCACTGGCAACTAGCACTGCAGCTGGTGTAAATCTCAAAGGGCAGCCCACGGTCTTAGTTGTGCAAGGCAGCGACGATTCGCTAAATTCCCTTTTTGCCAGCTGAGGCTGGGACTGTTCTACTGCTCCCATGAACCAAAGTTACACTCTTGCGTCTACGAGCGGCGGATGACTGCAAGTGCCAAAGCGAAGCTGTATACCTGAGTATTCATCCAGACTGAGATGGCTGACCGCAAGCTGTGACTGCTGCTGCTGAGATGGGACAAAGGGCGACTGTGGAGGACAGTCTACGTCTTCCGCAGCATCGCATGCCGATGAAACCTGGCCGTCCCGGCACCGCGCGTGACCAGATAACATGGTTTGGTGGACTTTGGGGGGACTGGGGGTTGAAATCTGGGGAAAAGGAGACTGCACAGAGGGTGGGGGCTGATACAGCATAGTGGGGGTAGAAACATCCAGCAGGGCATCTAATTGTGAGGTGGCAGTCGGCCGTGGATGCGGAGTGGAAGCTGACGCGGGAGCTGAAGCAGCACTGGACGCGGGGGGAGATCTGAGTTCCTGAGTAGCGACACCTCCAGTGAACAGGGAGTAATCAAAGACAGTGTCGAACTCCATGTCATGGTTACTGATGAGCTGCAGCATGTCTGCGAATAGGAGGAAACCACCACCAAAACACATCATAAAGTATTGTTAATATTAGTTTTAGATTTTTCATTTGGGTTGCTTTCAGTGATTACTGAGCACTTCAGTACAACTCGTCAGTTTTTCATTATTTTTTAAAAATAAATATAACAAAAGTTTCTAATGTCGAAACTTTTGAATTATGTTTAATCATGAATTATGTTTAATAAACATTTCTCTTCTGCCTCCATGCTTAGATGATTGGGTTTGTGAAAGGTGCTGTATAAATGTAATCTTTTTTTTTTTTTACTATTATTATGAAATAATTAAAAAATAAGGCTGGAAGATGACAGGATCGCTCCCCTTAACTCTCACAACATACATTAAATATCTAGATCTACATTTAAACATGTAGAGCTGTACATGAAAAAGAAGGATGCATGTGTAAAAAGGTCATTCTTGCATTTTACTTGTAATTATTTTGAGAAACAGATCACCTTTCAGGGGGGAGGCGCAGAACACATTAATTCACTTGCTGGTGAAAAGAATAACAAGCTATGCCCAGCAACCATGTGGAATGTCTGTTTTAATTACAATCGAATGTGAATCTATTCTATGAACAATAAAGCACAGCTCCTACTTAGGGAATTTCACATAATTATATGCTGGGGGTCCAAACCAGAGAAATGATCCCTACATGCAGTACTTTTTGCCATTTTACTAAAAATATGTTGTAATTGCAGGCTACATTCATTTATTCATTCACAATCAAATAAATAAATAAATAAGCCACAGAGCATCTCAACATTAGATACAGTGTGTAAACAACAGGCATTTCTATAAGTCTATAAAACATTTTCACAATGTTAAAAAAGTACAAGATAAATAGAAAGCTGAATCTCTATGGAAATAAATTACATTCACATTAATTTGAGAACAACCCACCACTGTCAGTTTTATTTTAAATTAGATAAGCTTGCTTTACTTAAACCTTCAATACATACAATATATAGGACACATGTAATGGAAAGAAAAATATTAAGAAACACAGAAAATAGTTTTTAATTAAATTTTTAATTTACCTTCCAAAGTGCAATCCATATTAATATTTAATGTATTGTAGCTTGTATATGATCGAAAGTTTAAAATAGACTTGTTTCCAGAAAGCGGAGGCAAACATAAACTGAGCGCATCTACACCATGGATGTGTAGTGTCTGCCTCCTTAACTACAAAACACATGGTAGTCCAGCTGGATTTGTATAGCAATGTTTTGACATGAGGTGACTGCCTACAGCCAATGGGAAACTTTCTGTTCTGCAGACAGCCTCAGAGACGGAGCGAGAAAGATCGCGTGGGTGCTTACTGCCAAAGCAAGGTGATTGACCAAGGGTTACAAACAGGTGACTGCAACCTTTTCAGTATAAGGTTATTGCAGGTCATATGAAAAAAAAATCTACTAATTAATAATAAAATATAACAATAACAATAATAATAATAAAAAAAAAATAATAATAATATTAATAACATAAGTTTCTATTTCACCTATTTTATTTATCGTTTTATAGTCTATTATATTAAACTCGGTATTATTCAGTGCATTTGACAAAAATGTATTTAAAACGATATATAAAAACCTTAAACCTTTTGAAACGTTTCAATTTATTTATATTCAAATTGAACATAAAAATATCAGTAAGGTTGCAGTATCGCACGTATTTGAAAATTTGATTGCACCGATGACTTTTTTAGATAGTGCCAGTTTGTAATTGGAAAAGTATATAATATTGTGATAATACTGCCACAAAGAGCTAGATTTCTGCTGACTGTCCGAAAGTACCTTCAATAAGATTACGTCACCGAGAGAAATGGGCGGAAACGAGTGGCCTATTTACGCTGAAGACTTTCGCCACGAAGTATATGGGCGGGGATTCAAAATGTGTCGCGCATAACTGCAGTTTAACCTATATTTCACATATGTTACGAAACAAATCTAAATATTTTTTTCAGGTATACATTGTGCTGGACAGACACCAGATAATATTTAAGTGTGCTTTGTAAATCGTTATCGCAAGTCAGATGTCTTTTGTGTCAGGTGTAGTGCATAAAAGAAGATGACTATATAAGATTACATTATGATACCGTATATTGGACGTATTTAGTCCACTCAAAATTAGCAAATGTCAACAAGTTGGTTGCGTGCAAATGCAGTTCATGGCATGGATCACTTGTAGGTTAACGTTTCAAAATGCTATTTTTGCCATATCTAGCAAACATTTCGCTCAGCACGACAGTAGTGTATTTTTGGATTCGGGGGAAGAATCTGCGATGGAGAATGTTAAATGAATTATACTATTAAATAGTAAATCTTTCATTTTGACTACCACGCATTGTTATAGGCCAATTTAAACTGGATTTTTGTACAAAAAGACCAACCGATATTTTAGGTACCCAGTAAAAGGTGCCGTTCCCCATACTTTTTATAGTATGTATAATATTAATTACCCTCCTAACGACTAACGTAGAAAGGTTTGCATGGCATGCGGACTGTGAACGGTAATGTTGAATGACAGACCCATTAGCCAATCATTTGCTAAGAAAATGCGACCAATATCCTATCATCAATGTTTTTGCGAGGTTCGCTATTTGTGAATTTTTACGCGTAGGGGCGGGGTTTTAGCTATGTTTCCCTACCGTAAAAATCGTAAAATAGTTTTCTGTTAATTAAAATGTTATTGTATTGTAGAATAATGACAGTCACGTATAGTCACTAAAGTGCAGATAAAAAGGTAATTGTTTTTATTTCATATCCCAATTTCTTGATTATTCTCGCATATTATTTATGTCTATTTATATCTAGTCTGGCTAGTAAAATTTGAGCGGGCGACAATGCAGGTTAAAATGTATTAAAGTAAGTTCTATTTTGTTTGATTCCGTCGGCAATGCAATTATACGGTTGCGTGATCATGCTTTAATGCCTACATATATAACAAAGATAATCATGTCGTGCTTTAATTATACTTGGGTTGCGTAACGATTTACTAAATTAACTAAAGGCACTTTTGCGAAAAACATTAATTGAGCAACACGATTTAATTAAAATAATAAAGGGTATAAAGTCATCGATCGCGCCTGTTTGGCGTTTAAATATGACCTTGTCTGTATATGTGCCAATACGAGAGGTGCGTACCGAGTGGGACCGTATAACAGCACGTGTTCGGCAGTATCATGAGTCGTAAGTATCATAAGACTATAGCCTCCAGGGGAGAGCTTTACATTAGCAGGTCCCCTTAGGGCACTTCCTGTTCTACCTATAGCCAGAGCTGGCCCTGATAGCCTTGCATCTTCAGTGCTCCCCTAACCTTTTCTGTTTGCATGGTCTATTCCTGTGGGTGTGCAGAAGCTAATGTGCGGTCAGTGTTATAGTGCTAATGGCTGCCACAAATTACTCACATGCTAATCACTGATTCTCGTTGGAGTTACCCCCGATTTAAAAAAAACCAACAAATAATACAAAGCACATCTGGATAGATGAAAAGTGACATTTAATCCATGTTTTTAATAATTATTTTGTAATACCTTGCAAACACCAAAAAAAAAAAAGCTAAACAGGAATGCTTCTGCTGGCATGAGTCCATGTGTCATGACTTAGGAAACGGTCTGGATGTAGCCATTAGT
Organism: Stomatorhinus ivindoensis; assembly: GCA_019775895.2. Lineage (NCBI taxonomy): Eukaryota > Metazoa > Chordata > Actinopteri > Osteoglossiformes > Mormyridae > Stomatorhinus > Stomatorhinus ivindoensis. Next base: position 16,282,345 of record JABFEB020000092.1, on the reverse strand, counting down.
GTTCATTCAGTCAGTGTTTCCTGAATCCAAAGCCTCCCTTAGGACTTAGGAGGCACAGAGGCCAAGGCTGGTCCGTAGAAGAGCACTTCAGGCGATTAGATTACTCAGATGCTGCAGAAACTGCTAATCACCCAAACATAAAAAATGCTCAACGTCAAAATGACAGGTTTTTAATCACATTGTGGGAGACATTTGGTCCCCACAATGTAATATAAACCTACCCCTCTACACACACATACTACAAATCAGAGTTGGAAAGTGCCGGTCAAAACTAGTACAAATCCGGACCAAGATTTTATTTCAACCAACCACTTGACTGCTCTTTCACTTTGATCCTTCATATTTAATTGGTCTGGATTTATACTTTTTGGACCAGCATAATCCAACTTGCTGCAAACTATACACACTGTCCATGTGTGTAGCCATGGTAATTGCTGAGACATTGTACTGTACCATAAAACTTATGGTATATGTATATAAACTTATTTATTATCACTTGGTCAATATCCATACTCCATAATTGTTACTAAATATTTTATTGGGATTTACATATTTTTTGTTCGAAGCTTAATATTATTTAAACCCTGCATTTTTCATTGAAGTCTGGAACAGAAACTACTAAAACGTGTTTTGTGTTACAAGCAGGAAATTCCCTACTTGGCCAAATACCTAAAGTAATTATGAAATAAGCACAACACAATATTGTAGCACTCATCTTTTTAATAAGGCAGGTTGAACTGCTGTGTTTTAGCAAAGATAAACATGGACCACAAGAGAAGACATTTTGAATTTCATCTTGTTAAATAACACTTCTATAAGATTATTTCAATAAATAATGCATTGTCAGTTATGTATGCGACTATAACGCCTACAGAATCCAGATATCAATTCCAATTCTGTTAAAACATTTTTAAATCTGTCATGAAACCCATCACAAACGTATGCACCAATACAATGACAATAACATCTAAGCAATAGATTGCCTGATGAACTGCAGCATGCAAATCTGCATCTGCCCCTTTAGTGTTTTCATCACATTTCCAAAGAGGTTCAGACCAAGAAATGAGAGAATCACTTAACTATGTTTTGGGATGGAAAACTTCCCTGGTTGAGTGTAAACAATCTAAAATATCTGATTAGAAAAGTCAGACTTCAGGACATACAAGTACAGACTTTTATCTGAAGGGAGTATCTACTGGTATTTACAGTAATGTTCTCAATAGGCAGAAAAGATATTTATGATATATATTTTTATTTTTTATGTTCCCTTTTCAGTGTTCCCAACACATGCAAACACAATGCATGTGGGTGCATTCAGACTACAACACACAAATAAAGACGCAAATAAGTAAACTATACAGACTGTAGATGCAGGTAAGGTCCCTTCTGTAAGTACCCATATGCCCTTCTGTATCTCCTGGTACATAAGTACTGAAAATTAATCTAAACAAAATAGTAACCCAGCATAAAAGCAAAATTCCCCGGTAATAAAAAAATAATAATAATAAATTACCGGAGTATAGAACACTTAGAACCCTACTTCAGTAACATTTTGCAGGCATTGGGAGGGAAAGGGTCTTTAAAAGCTGGGTTGCAATATGGCAAAAAGGGAAACTGGAAGATATGCTGAAAAGCACTCCCTCGAGTACCTGTGAGGATGCAGTGACCAGCAAAGATTTGAAGTGGTCGTGCTGTGGGGGGCAGCAGACCTACGGTGTTGACTGAACACCAAAGCTGGGCTGGGCCAGTCCACTGGTAGGCTGATGCTTCACTCTGGGTATTTTACACAGCAAAGAGGGTGTCTTCTTTGTGCACCCCTGTTTTTTTGCGCCCACCGCCGGTCATGTGAGCAGGAGGGGCAGGATCTCCAGTGGAAGGCATCATCTCAGCAGCTTTGGCCCGCTCCTCTAGAAACTTGTCAAACTCTGGAAAAGCAGGAGGCATATTCAACCCGGCGTTTTGAAAATGGGACTTATACCTTCGTAAAAGCACTCAGTCTGGAACAAAAACAAAACAAAGTATGACGATGTTCATTCATACCTTCACTCGTGACTCCGTCTGCTTCATCGCCCTTCTACATACCAAAACACAAAAACATATATTTAAAAAGTTCTTACTTTGTATCTAGGTTTTAAAAAGACTGAAACTCCCTGTCTCAACTTTCAGCGGACATCTGGGCTGATATGCAGGCCAGACAGCTCTCCGGGGACTGAGGACCCCTGGGCCACTATCTTCACAGACCAATACAAACACAATGCAGCTACGAAGGAAGCACAGAGCTTATTTACGGCACGCAACGTGTCCACATTTCCCACATGGACTACCATGGCATTCAGTGAGATGGACAGGGGCCTCTTCTGACACAAAACACTAATAGTTATTCTGCAATGAAGTATTGTCCTGTATACTTTGTTCAGCTCCATTCTACTGAGCTTTATAATGGGACATATTTCCTCAAGTAGGATGTTGGTACCCTACTGAGCTAAAATAACAAACAAAGCATCAGAATACTGGCACACGATTTCTGCATTCTGGGATTTGTCTGAAATAGTAAATATTACATTAGTAAATGGTGTTTTTCTAGGGCATTTATCTTTAAGAGTATGTATCTTAAAATTGTTAAATGCCTGGGTTTTTTCATGTTAAGAAAATGAATCCCCAAATATACAGTCTCATAGTATTCATAAAATTACTGCCCAATTATACAGTCCTAAAGTATGTTTTAAATTACTTTTCAATACACTGTCCCGTAGTGTGCTTTATAAAACTCCCTGTAATACTCCCCCAAATACAAATAGTGCTCCTTAGTAAGTTTTATAATACTCCCTGATACACAGCCCCATGGTATGTTTTATAATACTCCCTGATACACAGCCCCATGGTATGTTTTATATGAATCCTCGATAGACAGCCCCTTGGTATGTTTAATATTACCCACCAATATGCAGTCCTGTGCTATAATTCATACTACTCCCAATACACAGTCAGTAGCCACTTCATTAGCAACACCCAGCTGGTGCTGAGCAGGGCCCACTTTCACCGTCAGAATCGTGTAGATGAGGCGTGCATTTATAGAGGTCTTTCTGCAAATCACTTTTATACTGAGCCATTATTTTTGCACTTATGACCTTCCTGCTAGCTTCAACGACTTCTGGTCTCTCTCATTAACAGGGTATTTTTGCCCCCTTTACTGTTGCTGACAAGATGTTTTTTATCGCACCATTCTCTCTAAAATGTAGACACTGTAGTGCATGATAATCCCAATATGATGGCTGTTTCTGAGGTGCTGATATCTCCATATCTGGTGCTAAGAATCACAGCAAATTAAAACTCTAGGATCTCACACCTTAGCCATGCTAATGCTTAGCTGGGTTTAGTTCCAGCCACATAATTTATTGTTTCCAGAAGCAGGCTGTCTGTGATAATAAGTAGGTTTACCTAATAAAATGGCCACTGAGTATGCAGTCCTTGGTATGCTTTAAACAAGCCCCTAATATACAGTCACATAGTAACTTCATATTACTCCCTAGGTATGCTTCATGTTACCTCCCAGGACAATGTAATACATCAACTCATCACTTTCAGACCGTCCATCCGTGACACGTGATGCAAGTACACATTTCATGAAGAAATGTGCAAACAAGGCCAACAGTACAAGGCCAAAGCTGGACAATTAAAACTTAAAGCACTACTTGGCTCTAAATCTTACATGTGCTGGTCATATAATTAGAATGTATTCAAAAAGTTGATTTATTTCACCAATTCCATTCAAGACGTGAAACGTGTATAATATATACATTCATTCCACACAGACTGATATATTTAAAGTGTTCATTTCTTTTAATTTTGATGATTATAACTGACAACTAATGAAAACCCCAATTCAGTATCTCAGAAAATTAGAATATTGTGAAAAGGTTCAGTATTGAAGACACTTGGTGCCACACTGTAATCAGCTAATTAACTCCAAACACCTGCAAAGGCCTTTAAATGGTCTCTCAGTCTAGTTCTGTAGGTTACACAATCATGGGGAAGACAATCATGGGGCTGATTTGACAACTGTCCAAAAGACAACCATTGACACCTTGCACAAGGAGGGCAAGCCACAAAAGGTCATTGCAAAAGAGGCTGGCTGTTCACAGAGCTCTGTGTCCAAGCACATTAATTGAGAGGTGAAGGGAAGGAGAAGATGTGGTAGAAAAAAGTATACAAGCAATAGGGATAACTGCACCCTGAAGAGAATTGTGAAACAAAACCTATTCAAAAATGTGGGGGAGATTCCCAAAGAGTGGAATGCAGCTGGAGTCAGTGCTTCAAGAACCACTACGCACAGACGTATGCAAGACATGGGTTTTAGCTGTCGCATTCCTTGTGTCAAGCCACTCTTGAACAACAGACAGCGTCAGAAGCGTCTCGCCTGGCCTAAAGACAA
>JABFEB020000092.1:16239905-16275695 GCA_019775895.2 Stomatorhinus ivindoensis | reverse complement strand
TCCATTGTGGTGGTGTATAGAGCCAAAAATGTTAGCATTGTGTCGATGTCCCAATATTTATGGACCTGACTGTACATGACAGCTGTTTTCTTTCAACCACAGTAAACACACCCAGAATCTGCACCCAGCTATGGACCTCCGACATTTGCTTTGCTCCTTCTGTGCTTGTCTGTATTCTTGAATTGATTTCCACCACATTTCCACAACATTCTTGTTAACCCAGTCTCACACATAATATCTTTTCATTTTAGGGTCAAACCTATTTAGCCTTCCCAAAGCCACCAACTGACTTAAAAATGACCAAATTACAGGTAAATGTAGAACCATGCATATCTTTTAACGCCAGTTGGTAATCTAATGTATAGCCAAAAACTAATTTGTTTTCCAGTGATCATCAGATATAAGGAAACTTGTTGATTCTGGTACTTATCGGATATTAAAAAGATAACATTGAAATTGCATACTTATATGAACTCAAGCTTCTGTGAAATTCGGCATCCATAATTGTTTATGACTTATTTTAAAAAATGCAGTCTGCTGCAATGGAACAGGCTGTTATTTTGATGCTCTCAGATGATCATATGGTAAGTGATAAATATGATGGCTGACATGAAAATGGATGGCAACAGTAAAAGGGACAGAGCTAAGAGTGTGACACTAAGTGCCATTGCCACAACTGGAACAAACTCATTCCTTAATGACTCCCCAGCAAAAGATTCAACAACACATTTTTAATGAGTCAGGAAAACGGGAAAGTGGCAATTTAACGACAAAAAAAAACAAAGCACTAAACTGTGATGTTCATCCAATTGACTTTTCACTGGAATACTGAATTACAAACCAATGTGTCATTAATGTCAGCATAATAACAAACTTCAAAGACAAAGGTTAGGCTATAGCATTATTTATATTGTTTAAAATTTTATAAATATGCATTTTATGTAAAAAGAATCAATGTGGTATTCAATGGGCGACAGATTTACTGCACAAAAATTTCCGTATTTTTTAAGTTGAATTTATAAAATGCTCTTGGGATGAATTGACTTTTCACTGGAATACTGAGTTACAAACCAATGTGTCATTAATGTTAGCAAAATAACAAACTTCAAAGGCAATGGTTAGGCTATAGCATTATTTATATCGTTTAAAATTTTATAAATATGCAATGTGGTATTCAATGGGCGACAGATTTGCTGCACAAAAACTCCCGTACTTTTTAAGTTGAATTTATAAAATGCTCTTGGGATGAATTGCAAAAATATCTGTCAACCTGACTGGCCAATGATAAACTCAGAGAAGTGCCATTTCTAGGTGAAGAACGACACCTGACCTGCAGGATCAGGCCGCTGGGTGTGCGCCCTTAGCGGCATGGCCACAGCACTGCCAGCTCTCCCTTTTACTGTTTAATATTGCTGGGTTAGCAGTGCAGGGGCACAGTCAAGGGGTATGGGGCGGTGGGGGGGGGTGACATGGACAGCAACACTGGTGAACGTCTCACCATTCCTTGGGTAATGAGCCAGCTGTCTATTGGCTCCATGTCTGCGTTACCCCCATTCACCCTCCGCTGAATCAACAACACAAAAGGCCATATACACGTGAAGCAGAAACCCAAAATATGCATATCCATAACTATTCTTATATATAAAGAAAACAAAAAGTTGGACTGAACATGTAAAAAATGATAAAATGTTATGATAAAATCGAGATAAAAAATCCATTTCATGAAAACATTTACCCAAATTAAGTTGTATTACATCATAAGAACTTTCCTAATCAATACATTTATTTATTTAGTAGACACTTTTGTCAACATACAAGTGAGGAGAGCTTGGGGTCAGAGCGCAGGTTCAGCCTGGCAGCTAGCATTCCTGGGGCAGTTAGAGTTAAGGGCCCAACAGTGATATGGCTACTCTGCCGGCCATGGAACTCGAACCTACAGCCTTCCAGACACAGATTACCAGCATACTGACCTGCACAACAACCTCATCCAGCCAGATATGAACTCCAATGTTCTCAGTAGCTGACGTTTTCCTAAGATACCCCCAGAACTCCAGAAATATCTTTTTCTTACCAGATTTTTCATTTCATTTTCAGAAACACACATAAACACTTGTTCCACCCTCGGGATACATAAGCACATAACTACAAATCTTCTGGGGTTTGCGAAATTTCAAAATAGGCAATTTCAGCTGAGTTTATAAGTTAATTTAATTTAACTGCTAGGTCCCTACTGTACACTCAGATCTAACCGCACACCCTGACATAGTAAGCTGTAAGGGGATGTGGACCTTGGGCATAATGTGTGACCATTTCAGAAGGATGCAATATCAGTGCTTTAAGGTTTGCCTCTTTCCAGACTTAGTCTTTTCCTGGCAGAGAAGGCATATACTGCTGTGGAATCCCCAATCCATTTCTGAGACTTCCAAGAACTTTATTCCCCAAACGCAGTTAGTTTCTAAAGTTCACCAATACAATTTCTGAAAGAATTAGTCAGAAGTTGAGAAGAACAGTTCACCCATGTTATACCCAAACCCAGATCATAAGAATGTCAATATTTCATTAGTACCACACTACAGATTCTGCATACGCTTCACTCTTTAGCAGTGTTAGCTGTAGCTGTGAGTCGAGAGCTGAAGTTCACGCCACGCCATAGTAAGGTCCATGCAGGTCAAGGGGAGGCACTGATACTCACAGCTTTGAGTGCACTTACCCCTTCGGCGTCCTGAGATCTGATGTCCCCAGCGGACACCTGAGTATCTTCAACTTTCGTACTGCTAACAAATAAATGGATAAATGAGATGTCCGGCACGTGTGCTTCTGATCTTGTATGTGCCATACTAAGTTAATAAGGATCTCCATTTCAGGAAAGGTAAACCATTGAGATACAGAAGGTGGACAAAAGAATGGAAACACCACATGGAAAATGCTTTTATTATTCCTTATTACCTGAATGCAAATGAACAGTAAGGGTACCGGAGCCTATCCTGGAAACAATGGGCGCAGGTGGGAACCAACCCTGGGCAGTCGCCAACACAATGCAGGGTGCGCACACTCACGCATACACAGAATTTATTTTCCAATACCATGCCGTCTTGGCATATTATACAATATGCCAAATACTTCTTTATTTCTTCTCATGCCATCCTGATCTTGTTGTATCTGCTCTTCTAACCAGATCGGCATTAAAGCTTGGACCACGTAATTTGTCCACACATCCATTATTACTACATTTAATGATTTATTTTTTTTTACTTTGTTTATAGTCGTTTTTTAACTTTTTGTAACTTGTAGCCTTTTTCAAGACGGCTGTTTGTATTGTGCTTAGAGGCTATTTGAATAACCAATCGACAAAACATGCTTTTGTAAGCCCCTCCCCAAAGTACTGAAGTACCAAAGAAGTTCCCCAAACGCTTTGGTACTTCAGGTACCGGAACTTTTGGTACTGGTACTCAATGGAAAAGGGAAAGTACTGCACCAAAAGTATGGTACCTGGTGCAGTGGAGAAGCGCCGTAAGTGTTAGCTGTAAAAGCTGTCTGTCAGTCAGCACTTTGATATGTCAAAGCTGTTCAACAATCAGAACTTTGATCTGTCAGCTTTTAAATTGATGCTACCCCCCCCCCCCCCAAAGGTCCAAAGACACCAAAGGATCAGCAGAGAAGTTACAGGTGCCTCAGTCACAAAAAAACGATGATGTTTTCCTGACTACCAAGCTTTCTATGACCTCCCCAGTCATAATGATCTAAACACCATTACATGTTCAAGAGCATGCAGATTTCCACTTCCTTTATCCCTTAAAGAACTGGAAGCTTTGAAAGGTCCAACATTCCACTGCTTGCAGTCCAGGACTCTTCTGGAGGAAAAGGTGGCCCTACCCCTTGATATTGATAAATCTCTAGTTGTTTCATTATTCTGTCCATGACCTGTTGTTACATACAGAAAGGCAGAATTCATCATTTCTCTTACAGTAGGAGCAACACTGGATGTAAAAGTCTCTTACTTTTCATGTTGCTGTGGAAGGGTGCCAGTCCTTGTCTGAGCAAACACATCAAAGTCATCCTGCGGGTTATAACTCGGAATGGAGCTCAAAGTCCCGCTTACACTGTCTGCTCCCACATCTGGAGACATCATAAGAAAGGGAGTGATACTAACTGGATCCAGAATAGCTTAAGCACAGAGATCACTCTAAGGCTTTCATCTCTTGTTGATAGATGTTCCTCACTCTCAATTTTATAAAGAGTGCTAGTTACGGGTAGCGTAACTCTAGATCCGAGAGCCACAGACAAGTGGCAGTAATTTGCCACCCATCTTGCACTAATGGTTTCTAAAGATTCATGGACAAGCAGCGTGCAAGGTTGCTGCCTTACCGAGTCCAGCAAGCTGTGTAGAGAGGGAGGGCGACGCGGAGGCGGGGGACGCCACGCTCGCCCTGGGGCTGACCACTGCCGGGGAGCCCGGCCCCAGGTCGATCAGGTTGTCTTCAGTAGCCTCACTGAGGACCTGTGAGCACAAAGGCAGGGACAGTCACAGGCGGAATCAAGTGCGCGTCATCCCTGGCAGAAATGGGCTCCTCTTTAACAACATACATGCAACTTCTATTCACTGACAATTGCATTTTATTACAACTTTAATGAGAACAATATATTATTACAATAATAGCCTAATTACATAGGACGGGTATTACAATGACAAATAAACAGCAATAGCATAGTAAATTGGATTTTAAAATCTAGGTAAAATAAAATGGCTTTTTATAAAAAGCAAATACCCCCTAACCGAGTACTGGGTAAGCAGTTGGAGGGTAGATGGAAGGATAAATGCAAATGGGGCTTGAATGCAGTGCAAAAGTTGAATCGAATAACATGCATTGTATAGGAAACTTCAATACAGGAGTAGCATAACAGCTGTTAAGGCAAATTTCTAAGCTAGAAATACATAAATATGCTCTGTTACTTCTCATTAGCAGCCTGGAACTGTAAAGAGTCCTTAAAAGCACTTGTCAGACTGATTTGAACTTGCTAAACAGCCTCATAAACATAATACCACTGGTGGATGGAGATCTCTGCAGACTCCTTTAATGCTGGCAGACACTGGGCACATGTTGCTGAAGGGCCTGCTGGCACGGAGGGCAAACAGGAACTGGCAGGCCTTCATTTTTGGGAATCGCATGTTAAAAAGATGTTTTTTTTTAACATACTGTGGTGTCAAAATGTAATGGTGGGCAGGAGTGCAAATTCCCCATGGGTCACACACATTTAACACAGCCAACCGGCACGTGTGACAGTAAGGAGAACCCAACTGGGCGAGGACCCTGAAAATGCTCACATTAACGGCATTTCACATCAGCTAATAAACTGCCTTTTCTCCCCCCCAGATACTTCAGTGAATTTTTTTTATCTCCTCATCCAGTCCTGCTCTCCGTGCCTGTAGTTAGAGATACTGGCTTTTTCATTAACAAGTTGTTACCCAGAAGGAATGCAGTAAAATCTTAGCCGTTCTGCTAACAGGAGGGCAGCCTGATCAAACCAGAGCTTTATATAAAAACTTAAGGAGAAATATAGGACAATGGTTTGGGATTGAGACAGTAGTGCATCGCACTGCTAATAACACTAAAAACACGTGACGCATGTTTACCAGCAGTAAAATGGCCTCATCCAGACATGTCCAACCCTGATCCTTAAGAACCAGCACCCTGGGAGGTTTTGCCAATACATTTTAATTACAGGGGTGACTTGCTAACAGCTGACACCCCCAGGACTCCCCCCTGGCTCTTGAGGAGCAGTGATAGGTGCACGGTCGATACGTTCAGCTGCAGTGGAAAAATGCAGTTCTGGTGGTGGTAGTGTGGGGGGTGAGAGGAGCAAGCACTGACCACTGCACGAACCATGCAGTGGGACTGCAAGTCTGGAGCTGAAACTGTGTCCTCAATCTGAAAACTGGCACACTCACACTCCGTAGATTTTCATGACCAGCAAGCATTGCCACACCTGACAGTAACGGCTTTCCTATCAGGACGGTGTAGTTAAACTGGTGACAGAATTTATTTTTATATTATATTTGCCTCTAAAGGTCACCTGATGTCACCTTAAGATTCTTGAGAAACTGTGAGATAAGTTAACGGTCATCTCTGGCATTCGAAAGTTTAAAAAAAACGAGTCATTGTTTGACATCGGTTGGCGGGCATAGACATGCAGTGCATCTTTAAGGAAAGATGCTGAATACGGAAGCAGGCCGTGATGAGGCGTCTCTGTGCATCGTGGAGAGGGCCGCAGCAACGCCCGGAGCTCCAGTATTCTGATCGGGACACAGCCTCAGTTCCTCTGCCATTCGGAAGAAGGCCCCAGCCATGGATGTCCTACAAGCTCGTCAAGGTGTCTGAGGTCGCCACATAAGGACACTTGGATTTTATCAATAGGTCCGTGGGAGGCCTGCAGCAATGGCAGCTGGCTTGGATGCGGATGTGCAGAAGAGCCACCGACATTCCCTGCTGCAAACTCCTCATTCCCAAATACAACAACATAAAGGATGATGTTTGTACTTGCCTGCCTCAGCTAGCCATAAAAAAACAGAAAAATAAATGGCTTTACATGCTGATTATTGCCCCATGCATCCAAATCAGGTCAGAGTGACCCCCATTACTAATGAAACTGAAATGACACTCATGGCTGACATTACCGAACGAAACATTTTTAAAGGGACGACCAGGAACCGGTAGATGTCAGACGATCACAGAGAGAGTCCATATAAACATACCAGTCGAACAAGCACACAAGAATTTACAAGCAGCCTGGTGTTTCGTTGTGACTCACCCCATTTTTGCCATTCTGGGCTGTCCTGCCTGTCCGGTACCTCTCATACCTGACAGACAAAACAACTAAGTAATTAACCTGTCAACTGTACACAATCAAAAATAATTACACGTATACATAAAGCCCATTTTCTTTGTTCACAATAAACAACTGACACTGTCTTTTGGTTCAGTGTGGCTTTTTTTGGCACTAGACAGCAAAGGTAAAATAAATTAACATTGCTACTTAAATTTATGAATAATGTTATGTGTCACATAATGTAAAACATTTTTCTTAAAGTCTAAAAAATACTGACTTATACACAGATGTGTAGTTCAGGTCCAGAAAGTAAAAATCCAGACCAGGATTTTGTTTCAGCCACCCAGTTCAGTACTCCATGCCTGTAACTCTTTATGCCCAACTAAGTGGTTGGAAAAAAAACTTGGTTTGAATTTTCACAATCTGGACCTGAACAAATCATCTCTGTGTATCCAGTAGCTTATTTCCGCATGTGTTTAATAGGAGTCGGATGGGACAGGTGGGGAACCTGGCACCTTTCGTATCGCAAGAAGATATTGTTGAGGTCATCGTTAACATGCAGCAACTCCTCTGTAACAGCCTCATTGGAGACACGTGAAATGAGCTCCACAATTCTCTGCTGCATGGCCTTGCAGGTGCGGTTCAGTTCCTGCACACAGGGATGGCAGCGAATTCCCTAAACAGTCACTGAGGGACAAGCAGCGACCCTGCAGTTTTATGGTGAAATTAATAAGGCAGCAATCTAGTGCAGCAAGATCTTCGCAGTTTCTGTAGCACCTGGCATCCATGTGAACCATATAGTAAAACCGCTTCACTTTAGACAGGCAAACAGTGCCCTCTGCTGGCTGTCATTATAGAGATAGACACGAACGGCTGTTTCATTACTCAACTTCACACTACAGCCATAACCAAGTACATAAACAGGCAGTCCACACCAGATGCCTGTTCACAAAATAAACATGTCATATGAGGAGGTTTTAAGCTTAAAGTGTCACATTGACAATAAATAGAAGCCTGAAGCAAACTAAGTTGGCATGAGTGATTTTTTTCTTTTTTTAATAAAGGACGCAACTTGGAGAAAGTGACAGAGGAACTGGTCTCAGACACTTTATGTACACCCACACCCACAATGGTCAGTGTGTATTCTAATACTTTTTAACATGACACCTAACCTGCAGAAGGTCATGGTCTGAGGGGTCCTCTTGTCCGGGTACCATCTCTGTTAGCATCTCAGACATCACCTTGGCATTTCCTCGCACAATGTCCAGCTCACTGCGCAGCCTGGTGATCTAGACGGAGACATGGGGGACATGTAAATGCCCGTATGAGGGAGGGAAGAAGCTGTGACTCCCAGAATCTACTTTGTAGAGCAGGGAAATAAAATAGAAAGAGACTTCTCTCGAGGAGGATGGGGAAGTGGGCGGGGAATAAGCAGCAACATTAGTAGGAGAGGGAAGAATGCAAAGACCCGACAATGACCGTCCCTGGAAGCGGGTGAAGAGTAAGAGCTGTTCTACAGTGACTATGGATACAGGAAGTACAGCGAGCAGCTCATACTGAAGCCTTGATGAACCAGGTAAATAAAACCGACACATCTGGGTTTTGGTATACATGTGTGCAGAGAAGACTACCTGTTCCGAAGTGGGACAGATGGGTCCAGGAACCTCTAAACTTGGCATCTGCGGTGCTGAGTAGGGAGGGGCTGTGGCCGTGGTGGGCTGTGAAGAGGTGCTGTACTTGTGGGTGGACTGGTCCCCATCAGGGACCTGCTGCAAGCCACACAGCTTTAAAATAAAAACAACAGTCGCTCTCTTTTCCCTGGTTCACTTAATCCAGCACTCGTTCAAATACAAATGGATACTTTTATTCAGTAAAAACCTCCAATACTTGCTTATGATCTTAAATGCAGTTCTTTTCCCATGATGGCCATTCTTGTCCCCAAGGAACATGAATTCAAAACCAAAAGCATATTTTTGCAATAACCCAAAACACATACAATCTAAACCGGTGTATCCCAATCCGGTCCTCAGGGACCTATAGTCGATCCACATTTTTGCTCCCTCCAAACTCCCTGCCAGACAGTCCACATTTCTGCTACCTACTGTGAGCCATGGACTGACTGTGGATTGGGAAACACTGGTGTAAACTGTACATTGTGGTCCTGCTGTTGGGTAGATGTGAACCACAGGGAGTGCAGCCAAATGACAGAGCTTTGCAGTCCCAAGGCAGACAAGTGTCTCACCCGCTGTGGGGTGTGGATGGGAGACAGGGCCTCCAGGTCTGCACTGGGGAACTCAACTCCCTTCCTCTTCAACTCCTCATAAGTGTGCACCACGCCCGTGAGCTCCGGGCTGCTCCTGAAAGCATCTGCCCAAGCCTGCATTGAGAAAATCACACAGGATGTACCTACACCTCCATTTTGTTTGAGGACACACGTTATTTAAATTGCCACCAAGGGGTAAGTGCTACGAAAGTACCTACACTACAGAATGAACTTAGTTGTTTCTTTTAGGGATTTGGCCTTGTTTTTATAGTTTGAATGTGGGGATGGGAAACCACGGAGGTAAGCTTTTCAGAGCATCTCTTTAAAAGAGTAAAAGTGCATACCTAACAGATTTCATTATTATTTTATGAACAATCAATCATTTGTATAGAAAATTCGGCTGTGACACATCTTGTATCCCACACACCTTTCTAACTTGGCATGATGCCAAAAATACTCTTTTATGGTGCTTTTTTGAGAGAGCAGCAGCATTACGCCACAGCGCAAATGAACTTTACACAAATAACCTGACTGCCAGTTTTTAAGTAATTAACATGCCTGCTGTGTGCAGCCGAAATCACACATTTTCAAATTAGAACCGTGCTTTGTTTAGCATAGCAGCTTTATACAAAAAGCACTGCGGTAGTTTTACCGAATATCCCCCGGGGTCAATTGTCTGTCTGTCTGTCTGTCTGTCACATGGATCTATCAATCCATTTGGTATTCAAAGTATGCATCCATTCTGAAAGACCATAATGTCAATATAATTACTGTTTTAAGCCATTTGAATTAACTATTAATGGTACATGCAGCTCATATGATGGACATCAGGGTTAGTTTCGCTTTCACAACCTTACAGCATACCGTTTGTAAGATGATACAAATGACAGTATGGCACCCGTCTGTTTTTATTATACAGGTCAGTTCAGGTCTTGGCATACAGACCTGCAATATCACACACTACGAAGCGGGTATGCTGGCTTATCGAATTTAAGGTACCACAGTTTAAATGAACTTCGTATTCGTTCACTGGATCCCCCTGACCTCAAAATGGCGAGCGGCAGACATCCAGTTCAGATATTTTCAGCCTGCTTTTAATCTGCATCCACTCTGCTTGTCCTTCTAGAAAGACGCAAGTCTACAGCGACCGCAAAGGGTGACATGGTGTTTATTTGAGGGTGCTTGACTGTGCTGAAAAGTACATGGTACACACCCTTCTAGCATTTGTCACTAAAGACAGCAAGGAGCAAGATCCAAGTTCCTTCATACCTTACCAGGCAGTAACACAGAAACACATAGTACATGCCAAAAAAAAAAAATCTGTTCCCGACAGCGTGAAATCCTCCCTTCTCCATGTGATTTTAAAATTATTTTAACCTGAACTGCATTTCAAGCGGCTCAGCGGCTCAGTGAGTAACACTGCTGCCACACACCTCCAGGAATGTGGATTAAAACCCCACCACCGTGTGGGGGGGTCTGCACATTCTCCCGATTTGAGACCCATGGCCACTCTGGGTTCCTCCCAAAGACACACATAGGCTATCTGGCATCTGTAAACTGTACGAGTGCCTTTGCCCTATGGACAGCCATCCCATCCAGGGTATTCCATATAAATTTTGTTCACCAAAGGAAACTAATTTTACTGCTAAGTTTTTACCTGGATCAATGCCAGCACTTTGTCTTGGACTATAGAGGGAGGGTTGTTTTTTGGAGAGATTATTTTAACCAGGACACCATCGATGAAGTCCCGACTTGTCACAAGCGCATGGAAACGGTGGCCGCAGTTTTTTACGCACGTTTCCAGGACCTGGGAAGGGAAAATAAAGTTGAAGTCAGACAAACTTCAAGTCGATAGAGAAGCACGCTGCATTTTCTCAACACAAAGCCCTCATATCCAGAAATTATTTGTGCTCATTTTCAGAGGTGTGCCTCTTAAAGCCATTCAAACCAGTCTTGACAAGTCATTCTGGCACAAATCTCACAGAGACAAAGCCACGGAGCATTAATGATGAGATGGAGATGTATGCGACGCAGCCCTTCACACCGGACTGGGACACTCACTGTCAGAGCAAACATCACCTCCCGGTAGTTCCTGCTTCCATTCAGCCTCTTCTTCAGAGCCCGTATGGCATCCTTGGGACTACAGGAAGAAAGAGACGGCTCAGAGTAAACTGTGGAAGCGCGCAGGGGGTGGAAGTGGAGTGGTCTGGGGTATTCAGATCCAGGTTAATTTACTGAAAAGAGGAGAAAAAAAAACTATATGACTGTATGCAGGTCGGGGCAGTGCATACTAGTAAAGAAGGTCAAGCCAAGTCAAAGTCAAAGTCAAAGTAAGCTTTATTGTCATTTTTCCTATATACTGGTACATAGGAGAAACGAAATGGCGAGGCTCAGGGCCTCTTATAAGCGTCTCATATGCAGAGTAATTATGTCAAAGGAGACTAATATGATAAGGACAACCTTGTAGGCCAGAGGTCCATGAATGAAGCTTAGTGACTGAGGAAGAAAAAACAGATGCAAAGAGTTACTTTGCCATGGATCAGTTCAAAGTAAACAGCAGTTAAGGGTGGTTGGGGGGGGGAATAAAGGCACTTGCCACACCTACAAATATATAGAACCAAGGGAGGGCCAGACGCTAAATGGATGACACGTCCAGGTGTGTGTGCGAAACAATCCAGAAGAGCAGGTTCTCCTCAAGTGAAAAGAAATCAGGAAAACAAGAGCCATGATAAAAAGGGATTTAAAAGAGCATGTTGAACAGTGTGTTGTGTTTCAGGCAGCCACTGATAACTTTGATAGATAATAACAGATTTTTAAATGTTGTTATAAATGTTGTAGACTGGCATCACGCCTAGGGTGTCCCCTGTGATAAGTTCCAGGCTTATTCCAACCCGACCCTGTATAAGTAGGAGGATGTGCAAAAGGAAGATTGATAACATATAATCAGACTATCAACTCTATCTCATAAAAAGCCCACAACTACTGTATTTACTGAGTACCATACTGAAAGGGTTAAATAAGTTGAACTGAAATGTCTCTTTTGACAAAAAAACTCGACATGCTGCAAAATGAAAGTTAGTGTGAAATGTACAAAACCAATAAGGGAGCAAGAGAAGCAGTTAGAGAAGGACCCAGCACCCAATGAGGCCTTAACATTTCAGTAATAGGAATATGAACGACCCCGCTTGGCAGTGCTCTTATCCAAAGAGGCATTTCACTCTGTTATTCAGCCAAATAGTTTGGCTGACCATAAATAAGGCGGCAGGTACAACAAAGCTAACTTTGAAATAAAATCAAAGTCAGTCCAGAGCACTGATAAATAAAAATGGATAAAAACACTGCAGATTTATTTCCCAAATGTATTTCCCTAAAGGAATAGTCATGGGAAATATTCATTTTTCATTAAGAAATTGAACAGATTATGTAAATAACTGTACATTTCAATGTACAATTAATTTTAGTGAGACAAATGTATTCAGCAGGGACTGCCCTGCAAATCCAAGTCAGCTGAAATGTTACTCTGTCACAGTCTAGAAACCCTACCACGTTACTCACCCCTCCTCTTACCACAGTGAGCTGAAATGTTACTCTAAGCATTAGTCTGACAACCCAACCATGTATCTTGCCCTTTCTTAAGGCACAAAGAGTTGAAATGTTACTTTAAGCAACAGTCTGGTAACCCTACCATGTTACTTGCCACTCCTCATGGGACAGTGAGCTGAAATGTTACTCTAAGTGTCAGCCTGGCAACCCTACAGTGATACTTACCCCTCCTCAGTTTCATTGATGATATCACAAATCTCCATATTGAGGGTCCAGTCTTCACTCTGCAATGAGCCATCTGTAGCCTTTTCTGAAACGACACAGACAGAAATACACATATTCAATGAGAACATGGTATGTGCTGGGAAAAGCAAACTGAAGATTATTCTTGACCCAGTTACCTTTTCTACAAAATCCCTGTAACAGGCATGTTAATACTTTCTAAAATGCATTCTGCGTAATTTCTCCATGCTGTCATATTTGTTCACAAGAGCATAAAAGAATACGCAAGGAGGGTATAACATCCATACAATAGCCTGCTATAGCCACCTGAGAATGAGTCAAACTGCCTATTAAGAGGTACTTAAAAATGACAAGGCCACAAAAAAAGACTAGAAGAGTGTAGGGGAAATGCTGCATTCTTATTCATTTGCTATGTTTTAGGAAAGAATATGACCATTCTCAAAAAAAAAACTTGTGGAAAATAAAAAAAATTTTAATCACAGCTGCAGAGATCTAGGTAGAAAATAGATGTGTCATCGTCATTAATCTTTTCAGAGACGAAATAAACACTGATCAATATGAAGTACATATGTTTACCGAACTAAGGCAAAGCAAATTCTCTAATTGAAGTATAGCAAAAAACGGTATGGACTTAGGGTTAAAGCCATACAATTGCTCTGTGTTTGCAATACACAATTATGGTGGACATGCATTAATTTTGTTCATTTTTTTGTTTGTTGAACCACTAAATTAGACACTTGCATTGATTAAAAACTGTTCATTGTGCAAAGATATCAGCACATTTACCAGAAAAGTCAAGTGCAGTGACCTAGCTTACACAGCCACATGGGAGTCCGCCCTATCATCTCTGCAACAGCTAAGCAGTAAATGACTACTCTGGAAAAGGAAGACCAGTGCATTCGGACAAAAACAGAGCAGAGTGCTGTTTTATTGGCAGCCTGCAATTTCTCCAAGTGTTCAGCTACCCTCATGAATAAATATATATTACTACTTATAAACCATATGACAACTCCCATTTTACAGTTAAAGAGTCTCACACTTTGACAAGTCCTTTCACGTAGAACGTGCAATTAAGCACACAATTCCAGTTACAATTTAAGTACTTAGAAAAACTTAAAATCTATAACTTGCAGTATTGCTGTCATCAGAAAATATCAAATGTAGGAAAACAAAACTTGCAAGATAGGCTAGCTAACATAAATGCTATTCCCGCCTATGGAATACATATAGCCAATTAAACACAGTGAAAATGTAGCCCCAGATCTCTTGTAAGGAGGGACTACAGCATGTTACTAATGAAAGGCAAATGGCACTCTATTACCTGGGTTGTTTATTTCACATATGGATTCCCAGAGGACAATTCACTCCCATTGATTGCACAAATATTCCATTCAAAATAAGACTGAAATAAGTTATACACTTAATCATTTTGAATTGATGCAATGAGGCCTACAAAATGGAAAAGATGATCCAGTCACTTCTGTAGAGGGGTCAACACTTCATACAGATAATGGGGCAACATGGCGGCTCAGAGGGTTGTGCTTTTACCTCACTGCTCCACTGCTGGGGGTTTGAATGCTTCTGGATGTAAAGTTTGAATGCTTTCCTCATGACACAGGCTAACTGACATCTCCATATTACCCATAGTGCATAAATGTGCATGTGTTGGCCTGGCTGTACCCCAGCCTCATGCCCTACGCTGACTGGGACAGAATCCAAGTCCTCACATAACCCAGATTGGCATAAGTGGTTAGAAGACTGATGGATAGATATTCATAAGGAACCATTAGGGACAGAAAGCATACATTCAAAAAGAATTTGTACGCAGGTGGCATTTCAGATCAATGCCACTATTCTACATTGGAAAGTATTACAAATTGCCGTCTCACTATTGGGTCAACAGTAAAAGGCATCACAGTAAACTACTGGTGTGTATAATTAGGAGAAAAACTCATGATGATTAAAATATCACATGCAGAAAATAGCTGGTGGTCCCAAGATAAAAACTAGCATTAAGATATTTTATTTCCTGACAAACATTTTCTTTTTACCACATGTATATCATACTTACAAATAGTGAACTTTTATAACTAAATTACTGTATCAATTTGATATTTTAATGTAAAATGCATACAAACACAGACTGTAGATTTCCAATAAGAACTTCAAAATGCCCCCCATCATTAACGCCTAGTAGGCTGCAATGTGAAGCTCAAAACTTGCACACATGGAAATCATCACAAAATTATCCTGAATATATAAATTGCAGTTGTTTTTTATTATTATATTAGCGATTAATAAATACTGTTCTTTTTAAATGCAAAACTCTCAAACCAAAGGCAGACACCGTTATGCACACTGCCCATTTAAGCAATTCAGCTCCAAAGTACCTTTCTGTTTTAGGTTGAGTGCTTGTCTTTCATGCTACAGTGCAGTGCTGCACAGGAAATGCTTCAATATAAAAAGATCACACTTCCAAAATGTACTATCAGGTAATATGGGAGGAAAACATTTTATTGGGCCAGTGGATACACAGTAAGATCCTGAATAAACTATTCATAACAAGGTCAGTTTCTATGTAATTGTAGATGTGTTTGTTTTCATGCAGTAGGAGAGTGCGTTTGTTACGCATCTTTTCCTGGCTTTAAGCGTGCAAATTATTTTTTCTTCCTGTATGTCAGGAGATGTGTACGAGTGTCTGTATATGTATATGTATTATGTATATGTATTTGGGGACACAAAAACCTGTTATTTTGACCTTGTGGGGACATTTTTTCAGTCTCATAAGGGGAAACTCAATTTAATAAAAATCAGTTACTGCAAGCAGTAAACCATTAGACACAAAAGTAATGTATTTTGTTTTGGTTACTTATGATTAAGGTTAGAAGTTAAGGTGGTCATAGCTGCGATTACAGTTTTGTCCGTAGAAATGAATGGAAGGTCCCTACAAAGATACGAATACAAACATCTTTCTCTCTCTGTCTGTGTGTGTGTGTGTGTGTGTGTAGGTGTGTGTGTGTGCGTGCATACATGCATGCGTGTGTGCGTGCATGCATGCATGCATGTGTGGATGTTCTCCAATGGGCTGGTGATCTCTCATAGCCTTGCTGCACTTTTAAAATAGAACAAATGGTGGGTATAGAAATTTCTATAACTATGCACAGTCAGTATGCTCTCTGGGAGTTAACATTCAGCTTTTTGCAACTGAAAAAGGAGCAAAATATTTTCATTTGAATTTTAATTAATTAAAATTAAGAAAAAAACAATGAAATCTTTTTTTGAACAGAGCAACCTTATTACACAGTTCTGTTACTATCAGACACAAACCATCTAACCAAGCCAGCATGTGTTTGCGTTTATGTTTCATACCCTTCTACTGACGAGGATGCAGCCCAGCAAAGTCTAGTAATTTCACCTCCACTAAATGAAAAGAGAAGCTTGTTGAGCAGTTAAGAACAACACGAAGCAGGGCAATACAGATGGCACTGCACATGGTCAGCTCTGCAGTCGTAATGAAGGAGGTGAAAGACATATGTTGTGTCAAATGAAACAGGAGCCACGCTGACTCATCGTGTGATTACACACGTTAATTTACCATAAATACAGCAATGCTTTAGCTTCAAAAACATACAGTCTAATATCTTCAGTCAGGATTTTTGGTATGATGCATTGAACGTTAGAGCTCTGCAAAAATACACCAAAAAATGAAGTTAAATCATTTACAGTGTTACTCTCCATGGATATGATGATTATTTTCAATATAAATTACAATGATTTAGCAATCTGAGATGTAAACAACTGATGCAACAACAAATGACATTTTGTTATTTTTGGATCAGTGTTATTTGACACTGATACTCTATTTTATAATATAGCAAATGATTACATTTCCATGACAATTATTTTTTAATCTAAGGGTGCAATATGTTAGGACAGCTCTCTGCACACCCTATAAATATTATTTAACACAATTATGTTTATATAGTATGTGAAATACCCATTTAATATGGGTATTTCACACGAAAATTTGTTTGCATTAAAGGTTTTCTCACTGTGCTGAAAAATATGCTAAAAGATACCATAAACACTGTCATGGATTCAATTTGACATCTTTATTTTGGCTAATACATAGCGCAAAATTTTGGTGTCATGACAGTACTGTCAGGATTATCAAAACAAAGCAAAATTTCGAACAATATTCCCCAAAATGGATAGGAGGGCAAATCCTTTAAAATGCATGTGGTAATGTCTGTCCTGAATTTAATGCACACAGAAGCAATACAGTGACACAGCAATCACTGCCACTACATTAATGATGCATGAAAAGAAAGGCCATGTCCATTCCGGTAAATTATTTCAGTGACAGTGAAACACTAAAGAATCTCACCAGTTAAATTTCAGTAATTACTTAAATCTAGTTTGGAATTAGAAGCTTAAAAAAAAGTCAAGAAAGGCAAAACAGACCAAATACGCAGATCAATATAATGAGACTGGCAGTACTGATTTTTTCAACTCTTGCATGGATTGTAAATAATTTGAATCACCATTCCCAGAGAAATAATCTCAGTATCAAAGCTCATAAAAGTTAGCAATAAAGGAATACATGCAGTCGTATTCTAAAGTTATAACCCATCAAACTAATGTTCTAACTTGGCAGCTTTGTATATTAACAGGGTGTCGTTTTTTCCAGCTTTGACGTGTGCACTGATTTTTCTGATGGACGGCTAAGGACAATATTTTTCCATCCAAGTTCAACTAGGACACTTTTTCTATTTAAGTATTCGCTTGTGACGAGAGCTGGATTAAAAAAAACTTTCAGTAATGACGCATTAGAGATAAGATCAAAATCAAAGCTGTCAGTCAACAAAAACATCGCCGTGAAAATACACATGACCAGAAATCGCTAAATGCCAACTTGTCCCCACACGGAGATGCCTGCCTGATGCAGCGTCGCCTAGCCTTGAACGGCGCTAGCAAGCTAACACTGACATTGAAATGTGCCAGTGAATCGACATGTGATCGCAACGTGAAAGGAAAGGCTACCTTTTGTCATATCCGAACAGGACAACGTATGTTATTGAGCGTTTCACCGCCCGACGAGCTAACTGGGTGTTTACCTATCGCCCAGGACGCAAGCGTCTGGGTTGCTCACGGCTACCGAATTAGCCCAATGAGTTGAGACAGCGGCTCAGGGAAGCTCGGGTGTCAAGAGCAAAACTAAGTCGCAAATACAGCGACAGTACGTTTCATATTAAACTAGAATAATGTTACTAGACCATCGTGCAAAATGCACTCACCTATGCAGTGCCCCACAGGAGTACTATAAGGATTCCCCAATAAAAACTCCATCTTGATGACAACAAACAAATCGCACTAACTAACGCTCCCTCGCGGACAGTACCATCCAGTCCAGCCTACTATGCGCCTCATTGGTTGATAGTGCCATGACGTCACCGGACAGCTTTCGCGTTGGTCGTGGGTTACAAGAGTCCTACGGGGACCGCTTGATTGGTCCAGGAATGTGGTTTTGCGGTACTAGCGCGTCATTTTCCTGCACTCCAAAGGAGGGGATTATGTGCCTTCTGGAAGAGTTCCGAATTTCCAATGCTGTTACTTTGAAACAAAATTACCGATCACGTTTGTGATAAAAAAGATTACCAATGATAAATATCGGAATGTCTACTGGCAACGTTTGCTGATAACTTTACGTGACAGCTGCGTAGCTAAAAATGTCACTTTTATTCGGACGTATTTAAAATAGAAAAAATATTAATTTAATATTAGGGAAACCTACTAAACGAATTACTTCTAATTGGACTAAAGTACTAAAGGAATTCAGAAGTTCAGGTTCCGCAGCAAGGGCGTAGTTAGAGATGAATGGATAGGGAGCGATCGCAAAATGTCTTTATTGGGGCGATCGCAAAATATTCATGACTTAAGCAAATAAATACGCATTGGGCGGGGGGAGGCAAAAAAATCAAAACAGGCACACCGACGCTCCTGGTCCTCAGTATCAGCTCAAGAGTATTTGCGTAAATTGTTTGACTAGAAAAGTAAATGTGCCCGTACAGTAACCTTAATGCTATTCTTTGTTGACCAGAAAACTTTTTAGCTAGCCGTGCAGGGAACTGAACTGTTTAATAAATGCAGACAGCAAAAGGTAGTATTTTCGGTGTTTTCCAACAAAGCTGTAAGATCGCATGTCATACTTCTTATAACTAATAAGATGCCTTGTATGTGTACATTAGTTTCAGTTACAGAATGCAGGAGACACGAGGCATGAGAACATAAGTCTATAGAAACTTATTCGAAAGCAACAAAGCTCCAAATAGTTGGCCTACTCTGCAGCTCAGTGTAACACGTCACATCCTTCAGCTGAAACCATAGCTGAAATCCCAGATGTGCTCACAGACGCGGGAGTCCTCTGATGTACCGATGAACCCAATGGTCCGTCTCGGATGCCTGATATCAGGTTTTGCCGGTTGCCAGCGCTGTTATTTTCGTTGCTGCTTCGGCTCGTGCATGCTCCACTCGCTTACACAGCGCAATAAGTCTATATGTGGCTGTACATGTTCATGATCCTTGACCAGAAACATGTACGGTTAATTTATTCTACAGAGCTTAGTTCACGTGTAGTGCAACTACAATTGAATCCACAAGTGATCCATTTAAGAGTTGAATTAATAAGTATCTTAATCTCATGGAAGTGGACCATATCAGCTAAAATATTGCAAAAACATGATTTATATTTGTATATTAACAATATATTCAAATGTCACTGAAAACAAACTTTTCCCCCCAATAAAATCTGCATTAATATTGCATGCTTATTGATAACTTCTATGAGTGAGAATGGCCTTTAAAAATTTGGTGCTAAACATATGGACTATGCGTACGACATTAACCAAGGGATGTAGACATATGGTTAAACAAATGGGCCATAAAGTTCTCTACATTTCCATTGCCCATCTTATCAAGCTTCTAAGTTTCTAAGAAATAAATATTTCGGTTAAAAAAAAAAGGGATGAGGTATAGATTTCTGGGATAGGCTCTCTAACAAGGAAAATAGGCTGGAAGATAAATGCATGAACTACAGTGCTTTTCTTTTCTTGAATAAAAGCATGAGCAATGAAACTGCCTCAGGGAATTCCCCCATTGCACATCTCCAAATCAGTTTCAATGGGGAAATGACACAATCAGAAAAATGTCAATAATTCCTTGATTCACAAATTGAAATTTAAAACTGCAATTTTCATGACTCAAATGAAGACATACTAAGTGATCCAGCCAGGTCTCCAAAATAAGGTTTCATTCAGAGGCTGAGATGTTTTGAGTGCGGGGCCTTGAGCACACCAGGCAGCAAAGTGTGTCAGTCCTGCAGCAGTTTGTGCTTGACGGTGGAGCTTTCTGAGGACAGGTGCACAAACAGCGCACCAGCGGCGGTGCGCGCCCGCAGCTCGTACATGTCATAGTCATGGGACCACTCCACGTTCCCCCAGCGCTGGATCTATGCAGAGGAGGAAGGGCAGGAAGCAGAACCGTGTTACTGCAGCAGTCCCAGAGCATGGTACAATATCATCTTCTCGTGCAGCATGACTCTAACCAAGTCCAACTCAAACTGGAGGAACTGTTTGAGAGACTTTCTTTAAATTGTAGAGCTCCAGGAGTGACTACTAAATCAGGCTAAACTTGCCATCACTACGTTTCTTTGCCCCAAATGTTTTCAACTCTTTAAATATGAAAGGTTTAACCCACAATTCCCTTTACAGCTGATGCCTATGCCTCTTTAGACACCTAAGCTAAGAAAACTACAGAAAATAACTCATATCAGAGAAGCTTCAGTTGAAGCTGACCCCATACCTGGTATTCCTCCTCCAGACGGGATAGCAAGACAGCCTGTTCCACTGTCAGGTGTCTGTCAACCAGCCCAAAGGACAACACCAACGACTTCAGTTGTGTGATGATAAACTCCAGCCCTGTTGTGAAGATTGTGGTCATTTCTTAAAGATGCCATAGGTTGCCGTTTTTCCCATTAAAAGTGTTTCCGGGTGTCTACATACATACATATACATACATACATACATACATACATGTGTGAACTTGATTTGGTCAAAAAATGCCCAGAAGCACTTTTATAGGCTCATTTACAACGCTGTTGCCCTAGAATGAAACAAGCCATTTTCCCTTTATGGTGGGCTTATTAATATATGATGAGCTCTGTTCCGATTGGCTGGCTTACAGTAAGGCACTGCAATAGCTTACACATGACCAACACATCTGCAGTCATGCACTGCATAACAATGTTTTAGTCAACTAGGGACTGCAGGTAGCACAGTGGGCCCATAAGATTGTAATGAAATTGTAGCACGATGCACCACTCTTCTGTTTGTGATGCTGCTAGTGTAAACAGATAATACACTACCAGTTGTGTAAAAGTATAGCATATAAAATTATGTACAGTACACGGGAGAGACCTAAATTCAAACAGATGTTTAACATAGAAAACAATATGCTAGCTATGGCTTTGAGTTGGTTACAGCTAATGCTAGAGAACACATCCAACATGCTAACTCATTTTACATGACATCATTTGAGTGCATGCTTTTGCCAAGGAATACAGATCAGGCTAAGAAAAAAGTAAGCAAGTTCACATCAGACAATTTTAGTCCTGATTATCTGCTTGCCGGAAGTTTTTGGCAATCACCAATAGAAGGCCCAGATCAGAGGCAAATCGGAGCTTGATTGCTATTACCAAAGACGCGACCATACACAGTCACCGATGCATTGCTGACACCAGTCAGATATCTAGCAGGCTAAATATCTGGACCTGTCAGCAATTCCTGTGGTGAGGAATCCTGTGGTGTGAAAAGTGTTGCGATTGGCAATGAGTGCAGCGACAAGCGACGGCTAAGGACAGCATAAGATATGGGGTGAGGTGAAACCCAAAGAAGGCATTTAAAAAAAGTGTAAATAATCCAATTTGTTTAGAAACTGTTAGTGTTCAGGGAAGAATTTATATTTCACACATTTGTGGTTAGTTGTGGCTTTAAACTGAAATGGTGCAAGAAAAGCACTGGCAGAGGTGTACTGTTAACGGCTATACTCAATGATGATAGCACTGTGCCAAACTCGTGCATGTCAGGCTCTGTGCACCTGGAGAGATACATTAGCAGTACCAAATGTGAACAACGATTTCTGTAACCTACGTTTAAATGGATGTTAAGAAATCGATTTTTTAACTCAACGGACGATATTAAAATAGACTCCTTGCAATTTGTTACAGAATTGATATTCCCCACATCCATTTTGTTTACTACTCCCCTGCTAACCTGGGATACATTTCCCACACTCAAAACAGAATGGTTCCAACTATATAAGCTGCGAACTGTAGCCTTTGGGAAATGTACCCCTGAACACAACTTTCAATCACAGCCTACCATCAATAAATAACCTTACATAAATGGCTCTCAGTTAGAGGTGGGTGATAAATCGATTTTATCAATTAATTCGAATTTACAGTTCAAGACTGTATTTTTATGAAAATTAATTTTATTAGTTATTTTACACGCGAGTGCCAAAAGCGGAACTAATGTAACGCACCGTTGTTCACGGGTAAATTAGCGCGACGCACCCAAACACTAGCGGATTCACAAAAAGCATGGCAATTAAATGGTTCGGTTTTGCGCCGTCGGACAGATACCAAACAAGTCCTCGTTGCAAAGTATGTTTAAAAACTGTTGCAACCAAAGGAAGCAACACGACCAATTTATTCCAGCACATAAAGCAGAGGCACACAGCGGAGTGGGAGAAGTGCAGCTCCCAGCGAAATGAAAAATCCCGCAGCACCAACACAACATCCAAAGTTAAGCAAGCAATCGTCCCTGACATTTTCGAACTGTGTGCCATA
Organism: Stomatorhinus ivindoensis; assembly: GCA_019775895.2. Taxonomy (NCBI): domain Eukaryota; kingdom Metazoa; phylum Chordata; class Actinopteri; order Osteoglossiformes; family Mormyridae; genus Stomatorhinus; species Stomatorhinus ivindoensis. Next base: position 16,252,914 of record JABFEB020000092.1, on the reverse strand, counting down.
TGATAAGAACGGGGCACGGTGGAAGGTGCCCCTACATACTGTGGAAATGCCGGGATTCATTAACCTGCTAAATTTTTTTACAAGTTTCTAAAATTGTTTACAATGGTTTGGTCTGCCATCTCACTTACAAGCATCTTTTTTGGCTTCTCAAATTGCATTTTACCTCTTTTTTTTACTTTAAAGTTAAAACGTTTTGAACCATTTATTTGGCATCTGTAGTTTGATTTTGAGTAGGAGAGGGGAAAATCGATTGAAATCGAAAATCGGATTTATTGTGGGAAAAAAAATCGGATATTTTATTTTTAGGCCATATCGCCCAGCTCTACTGTCAGTATACATAACAGTCTAAGCTTTTTGAATCAGCCATTTTACATATGTGGGGTTTATATTTGAGAGAGAACAACAGTGTTTGAGATTCATGGTATGTCAGCTCTATGTACCAAGTCCTCTTTATTGAACCCTGCTGACTCAAAGTCAGATTTTCATTTCATAGCATATTGAATTATCATCCAGACCTACCAACATGACTTGCGATCTTAATCTTCAGTGAAAACCAAGAAAGTTCAGATCAAGAATCAATGTAAACGGGCAAATGGCACAAGCTCATAACCTCCAACCTTATGATCACAAAGCCAGACACTTTAACAACATGCCGCCGTCATCTCGTCACAAGAACAGCACTACTATACAACTACTAAATTTATAAATGTAAAACATCATGAGGTCATAAATCTAGCAGGTACATTGCAAAGTATAGGAATGGTGAATGACAGGTCCTCTTACCAGTTAAGGCCCAAAAGTGGTAGGAGCTTAAATGCTGATGGAAGGTGTCTTTGGTCTCCTTTGGTATTTGTGGTCCCATTATGTTGGAAGATGAGCCAATTAATACATTATACCTGGGAATATTATACAAAGCGGCACATCAAGATCACAATGATACATAATGTATCACCATTATTATGCCGCATATATCCACATATTTGAGAATAAATACATAACCAGTGAGGTGTGTGTGTGTGGTGGGGGGCTGAATGTATAATACCTATTCTGATATTGGAAACCTTAATACATCTTGCTGGGGAGGATGGATTAATTTAAAAACATACTTGTACAGTTGTATTACAGTACATTGTAACAGTTTTGGCCAAAGAGTTTTTGTCGTACATCAAAAATGAATGCAAGTTTGAATAGGATAACTGCACTGATTTTAGGTGTAACAATGAGAGTAGGAGATGCGTGTGAGTTTCGGACGGTTCTGTTGCCATACAGTACAGCACTTTCCCATGGCGACTAATGTACAGCGGGCAGCACTGCTGGGCAAAAGGCAGCAGCCCAGACTAATGTACAGCGGGCTGCACTGCTGGGCATAAGGCAGCAGCCCCGACTAATGTACAGCGGGCAGCCCTGCTGGGCATAAGGCAGCAGCCCAGACTAATGTACAGCGGGCTGCACTGCTGGGCATAAGGCAGCAGCCCAGACTAAGGTACAGCGGGCAGCCCTGCTGGGCATAAGGCAGCAGCCCCGACTAATGTACAGCGGGCAGCCCTGCTGGGCATAAGGCGGCCCCGACTAATGTACAGCGGGCTGCACTGCTGGGTAAATTTTCGTTTTTCATTTATTTTCAAACTTCAGTTGTCAGTGGAAATTGCCCTAAGTTGCTTAAATTGTAAGTCGGGGAAAAGTCTTACACTAAACATTACGGTGTAATCACCTGTGATACATACCTCTTCTCAATCCAATCCAACACTGGGTCCCACTCGTTCTTCTGAAGTTCCACCAGTCCTGGAGGTTCTTCTACCCTGTAGCTTGTAGGGGACACACGGCACCAATATCACTCCCTTTCTCACCTGTTTAGTTTGCAAATGAACATCCTACCAATTAAAATGCTTTTCTGAACAGCTTGGAAGCATATGTGTTTAGTCTCTGCCTACCAAATGGTGTCCGTCTCCAGAAACTTAAGGGCAGCTGTGATGATCTGTCCCTTGTCCCGCTGGGTGGGGTTATCCAGGGCCGTATTGCACAAAGTGGTCTGAAGCAAAAAATAGACATGGGTTCCGTTAACACCCTGCACATCTGCATAACATGACACTGCTTAAGGTTCCAAACAGGCCCACCAGATGCATGGTGTAGAACTTCAGTGTGTCCTTCTGCATGTCCCACTCTGTTGCCACAGCGATGGCTAAAGCTTCATTGGGCACAGTGAACAGTTTGCCCGCAGGAGTCTTCAGTTTCTTACGGTCCAGATTAATCTCGTATAAGCCATCTATATGTGTCAAAAAAAGGTCAGAAGACATAAATATCCTACATTAAAAAATTTCCTTACCATCTTCTCAAAACCACAGCTATGTGTAATGCAAGTCATTCTTCGAATAAGAGGATATAGTCTCCATGCAGATTTAAATATTTTCAATTCACCTTCTCCCTGTGAAATACTGACATCTTGGTAGAATTTCTTCCTTTCTGTCGATTAAAACAAAATAAAATAAAATCATGTCAAATATACGTAGACAAATCTGGATAGGGACTTGCATGTGTATGTTATGTATCGACAATTATATCATCAAGAATAGCAAATCATATTCTGTTTAACTAACCAGGATTCTTTGGTACTTCGAAATAATATGCAATAACAATTACTTATATTTCTGAAAAAGATTGTCTGGTTAGGAAGGATGAACAAATGGGCAAAGCAAACTGAACTACCTAGCAGACTGAAGCTACATTCACCAGTACCTAAAACGACTTAACGAAACGTATATAACTGAAATCGGAGAATAATGCTGCATATTCCTACCAAAAGCTGCAGCGGAGTATTCTTTCGAGTGCTTAACAGATGGGAGCCATGTGTCACGATTCCGACACTTGGAAAACACAAAACCTACTTGACGCTGAAATCTAACCAGATTTCTTAGCATTGTGAACAAGGGTTCCCAAATCAAATCAGATTACATTCAATATCGTTACAGTTATACAGTCGCAAATGCCAAGTCTGACAAATTGACCGTTAAAGTCTTTCAACAAAATTATCAGCTAGACGCTAAACTAGAATATTTGCCAAATATATTTAAATGTACTCAATCCACCAAATTTAATAAATGAACTACGTTAGCCATAGTAAGCTCAAAAGAAACATATAGTTTACATCCGTACTACTTATTACAGAGAAAACCACGCTTCCAATGACCTCAATTACTTACAATACCCTCCTCCCGGCTTCCTGCGATGCGATGCATGATGCGGAAGTGACGACAAAAGCAATAATACTTGCAAAAAAGGAACATAAAACAAGAAAGGCACTGAGTATACTGCGACCATACATAATATAGATTAAATGCACTCGGTATCGTTGAATATATAATATTGTGTTACGAAAAACGTCTTAAAATGATAATGAAAAAATAAAAGATGTAATTAAACAATAAAGCATAAAATTATATATTATATGACATTCTGATTATTTTTATAATTAAAACTGGCTTGGTGGTTTGTAGATTTATGGACCTAATCTCGCGTTCTGTTCCGCGCATAAATGACGCATTGACCCTTGTAAACGTCTCAATTTCGTGCATTATGGGAAAAGAAGTCCGTTAAAAACCAACCGATCATATCGCACAATGCACATCAAGACCGTGAAAAATCTGGAATTTAATTTGTTCTGTAAAATAAAAATGTAAACAAACACATAAAAAATGCAGCTTTCCCGCGACCCTGATGGATACAGCGGTATAGATAATGGATTGATGATACAGTGTTACTTTTGGAACTGTCTTGTCTGTATGCATATGAGTTGAATACATTTTTGAAGCCGTGCAGACTAACAATCGCCGAAATATGTATTTTAGTATTGATTCTGAGCACTTGTGTATTATCTCATAATTCAAATGGATTTATTTGTCCCTTTCTTCGTTACAGTTTTAAACATTACAGTATATCAGGCCATTTGATATATTCATCCCAGTCCTGCACATGGCATATAGTATATACCATCTTGTAAAATGTTATCATTAATTTGCTCATACGTTCTTGTTTCTTGCAACCGTATCTCACACAGAGTGATAGTTTTTAGAAATTACACCTGACGTGTGCAATTGATTTTGGAATGTAGAGGCAATAACCTTACTTATTGTTTTTAACTTGTACCCAAATATCATTTCAACTTTTTTCCATGTTTGGGATTTTAAAAAAATAACGTCAAGCAACTATATTTTAAATGCAATTTCTTCTTCATGTGGAACTTTTGCAATACGTAATAGCTCTCGTTTTACCTAATTAACATAGAAATTTACTCGTAACTTTTAAAAGACATACAATTCCCGGCATACATTTCGGGACACAGACCAATGACCGTTTAGTTTTATATAGGGGTAGGTCAAATCTTCTAATCAGGTAGGATATTATTAATTTGAGTTTGCCTGCCGAGTTACTGTCGATGTACAGATATTCAAGTGGCGCATCCTTTCCTGCCCCGTGGAGGATTTGTGAGGAGGTGCGCCGTCTTGTCAGTGTTCTTCATTCCATCATTTTTAACCACCCTTTTCCCATTTCTGGAATTTTTTTACGTAGTCGGGGGTTACCCCGGCAAAAGAGTAAACATGCCGGTTCGTGCGGAGTGCAGAGCTGGTAACGCCTCTATGGCCTTCGTATCCTCGGCCTCGCTTATCCCACCTCCACCGATAAACACACAGCAGCCCGGTGTCGCCACTTCGCTTTTATACAGTGGATCGAAGTTTCGAGGACACCAGAAGAGCAAGGGAAACTCCTATGACGTTGAGGTTGTTCTGCAGGTAAGTTGGGCACAATGTTGACCGGCCTGTTTTCCATGTAGCTAGGTCATTTTTCAAAAATGCCAGTCGAGTCCGCCTGTCATTCAGTGACACGCAACGATGTGGAAAGCTGAGGCTGTCAACCAGAATTGCTATTTGGTACCAATTTTACTGAGCAGACAGTACGACTACTTGGTTTCAAAATTACTGTTTTTGTCGGACTGGAAAAGAACTTGCCCACAGCCCTTGATGTCCGCTTGGACTTTGAACACGTTCTGTTTAAATTCGCATGCATCCTTATGCACTGGGAGGTAATTCCGATGTATGCTCCAATGACAGCCTGCTAGAATAGTAACTTGGTACAACGGGATGTAACTGCCAGTTAACTGTGTTTACTGTGTTTTGATAGATGTTTTGGGCAGCAGATGGAGTAGTGGTTCTTAGATTAAGTTTGACAACAAGATTTCTGCCTCAAACACCGTTGTGTTCCTGGTTGGATAAAGTAATTGTAAGCGGTGCATGATGTGCCCAATTTTACTACATGAGTGAAGCAATAATACTTTATGCATACTAATTAATTGTGCTGATTTTGTGTTTTTTTTGTGTGTGAATATAACAAATGAGACCACTGCATAATTTCTTTTTGCAGCATGTTACAATGGAAGATTCATATTTATGTGGGTATCTAAAGATTAAGGGACTGACAGAGGTAAGCAGACAAATGTATGATTTTGTTGCCTTTTGAAACACAATAGAAATTGTTTCCTCCACCCATAAAACATATGCACTTTTTGGTATGAACTTTTGGCTGGTTCATACTTCTACTTACGCGTAGTAGCAGACGTGTCCGCTCGAACGTTATGACGCGTTTGACGTCATTGTGCGCTCCGCGGACGAACGCCTGGTGCGCTCCATATTTGTGTCCGCGCAGCGTTGTATGTGCAGCTTTAGGCACACTGCGCATCATCGATTCGCTAGCGTCCACTTTAAATTATAACTTGGAAGCTTTTGACGAGTGTTGGGGTCGTTTGCAAACCCTAAAGACTATTTACAAGCGAATAAAATTGTTACATACATGTAAATGCTCGTGTATTGTGAATGCAGGCTTGACTCGAATTGAAAATTCCAGCAAGATGACCGAGCTTGGGAACCCTGTGAATTTGTTAAACATAGAGAAACGGGTACAAACCTCACTGCTGTGGTACATGTGCAGGGAATATCAGGGTAATAATTAGTATTATATTTTTATCATTTTAAAATCCAACACGTTGTGCGCATGTGCAAAGTTCGCGGCTTGACCGGAGAGCTATGAACCTTTCCGTGTACGCAAACGCGGAGTGGATATGCGAGTCTTGCGCTTTTGCGGAGAGGTATGAACTTGAAGACTTCCCGGCGGCTTCTTTGTCCATAAATGATTTCCTGTTTACTTTATCTCTTTATTATGTTGCAGTTCTGTGTAATCTTATGTTCTTGCAATCAGTTAGTTGTAATGATTTCACAAATTCATAAAGAGCTATGAAATGATGCAGCTCAAAACGGGCATGCCCATTGATTGTATAAGAAATTGCATCACACAAAAGATCACTTTCACAAATAACTGCATAGTCCCACATTGCTTTTAGATAAAGTTGCAATTTTACTGGCTAGTTTGGTGGTTTGTTCAAAAGTGCTGGTTTGATCATTCTTGCAGCCAGCTGTATGATAATGCTGCAGCTAAAGATCTTGGACACTAAGGACCCCTGCGTATCTTAAAGTGCAGATTTCTTGGGCAATGTATTGTTGCTGCAGTAAAATTTATAAAAATTTATTTTAAAGAAATATATATATATATATATATATATATAAAAAGTGAAGTATCACACTGAATCCTTATCCTCAACTGAATCTGCAGTTGTTATGTGATCTGATGTTAATTGTTGGTTTTTTGAACAGGAATATCCAACTCTCACTACCTTCTTTGCTGGGGAGATAATCAGTAAAAAGCGCCCCTTTTTAACAAGGAAATGGGATGCAGACGAAGATGTTGATCGCAAGCACTGGGTATGAGTGTTACTAATAAACACACATTTAGCAGATGTCAAAATTTTGATAGATAGTTTTGCTGTAGTTCATTGTGCGATTTGTGAATTTTGGCAATAAGTAGAAAAGCTGGTAGCTTTCCATTACTCTACTAATACTTGGCAGGTTTTGTCTGTATTTCTGTTACACTTGGAAATAATACTTTACAATTGTGTTAATTTGTCTTCCTGATCACCTGAAATTTCAGGGCAAATTTCAGGCTTTTTATCAGTATGCAAAAACATTTAATGCTGACGACTTTGATTACGAAGAACTGAAAAACAGTGATTTTGTCTTTATGAGGTGGAAGGTAAGATATTCTTCCAAACTTACCACTGTTGTTTATAACCTGGAAGTGATCCTTTTCTTGTTTTGCTGGTGAAATGTATGTGATGTATGTATGCAATGAAATTTTGCTGCACCCCATCCCCCCCCCCCTCCCCCAGGAGCAGTTTCTCGTCCCAGATCACACAATCAAGGACATAAGTGGTGCTTCTTTCGCTGGCTTCTACTACATCTGCTTCCAGAAATCCACAGCAACCATAGAGGGTTATTACTACCACAGAAGCTCAGAATGGTAAAGCTGCTCAGTGCAGTTTTTCATGGAGCCTAGCTGTTTATAATTTGCCATTAAATGTTTCTGGACCGTGGTTTAATTGCTCAAATCACAAGACCAAGACCACAGAATAAATATCTCCATAAATTAAACATCTCTTGCAGGTTTAGTTATAAAATGCAAGTGTCTGACTGCGATCTTTTGATATGCTGTTAATTTAGGTTCTGCCATAAAAGTCTTACTTTGTCTTTCAGTCTTCTTTATTGTCCACTTTCAAAGAGCTAGTTTTTTTGTGTATGGAGTTAAAGTAGCAAGAGTTAAAACGCTGGAGGAAAATGCAGGAAAATTCCTTGAGCCACCCAGGCATTCACATGTGTTCACTTTTGACATTCCTACCTTTCCAAGCAAGCAAGCAGGCTTCCAGCAATCTGCCTGAGCTCAGATGAATCTGACCGAAGAACGTAACGATCATTTATGAAATCGGTGTCAGGCTTTCACCCACAAAGGCTTGCCAGAGGCGCTGCCACCCAGAGTTGGGTTTCTATGCTTATATGTATTGACTAAAATACTTAAGAACAACAGTGTACCATGTAATCTATGTGCATGTCCTCAACTTGTCTGTAAAGGGACAGTATGTGGAATGGGGTTAGGGTGGTGTGGAAGTAATGCAATGTTTTTCTGGTTTGCTCCTGCAGGTACCAGTCTTTAAACCTCGCCCATGTCCCTGAACACAGCATGCCTATATATGAGTTCCGGTGACGCTGGCATCCTGGCGCTGCTTGCAGAGTTGGACTGCTGAATGCCCAGCGAACAGTGAGGACGGCGGATGGCTCTAGACTGTCATGTGATTCAGTGGAGGACCGCAGCCTCTTTGGAGAGAGCAACGTCGGACAGATGGGTGCACAGGCGGAAAGCTCGGGCCCAGATTAGCAAGAGAACCGCTCAAGGGCCGTACAGGAAGTACGTTCTCCCAGATTTGTGGCTCAGTGCTTTTTTATCAAAGCTGATTTTTGATAAGCTGTTTTAAGCGTCTTTAGTTTACCTGCAGTGTCGTCATGGTATCTTTACTTTTAAGGTCGGTTGTTTAACCTCCCCGCCACAGGAGAGTTACTTAATACCTTTCTAGTTCCATATAAGGTCAGACTTTGTAGAGCTCATTGTTGTTTTTTAACATAATAATTTGGAACTTATGCTGGCTCCTTTGTCTTAAAACAGTCTTGACTACTTTAGCAAATGGGGAGAAAACCTACCAATGTTAGTGAGCTACAAAAACTGCTGGGATGCTATTGAACAGTAATATGGGTTTTGCTTAAAATTCTTGGCAGTTTTGATCTTCTGAATCAAGCAAAGTTTTAAAGACTTCAAGTTTTTTCAACATGGATATTGGAAGTGTTTGTGACCTAGAGACTTGAGTCTCTTGGAACACCTTCCTTTGGTGGTAAGAGGCAAATGATGTCAACAGCGCACATGCTGTTCCCAAAAGATTCACCTCCCCAGCCTGGCTCCCTACTTTCCTCTTTTTCTTATCTACCTATGCAACATAATCACAACATGAGCTGTTAATATGCTTCTGGTTGTCATAAACACTAGTATAGAAGCTAGTCTTGCAGAAGGTCCCGTTAAAGCCATTGCAGTATTTATTGACCTTGATTAATTCTGTCTATAGCTGCCACATGTTTTCGTCTACAAGCTTGAGGATCATTGTATAATTTTTGCTTCCCTCGTGATGATGCCATCTTCTCAGCACCTGTGAAGCGTGTTGCGTCTACATGGGGAGGAAGCCATGTACAATGTGTACTTAACTCTGAAGTATTGTGGTATTTTCTCTTCAGTTCACAGTGTGGTAAAAGGCCAACAGCCTCACTGTGGAATCCTGTGTTACTCTGTACAAGTTCTGAGGCTCCCTCAGATGGTATAATTCCCTTCATAGTGTAATACTAAGTTGCACCTTTCCCCATGTCACTGTGATGGTGGAATTCTTATAACACACAGCCAGGATGGGTTAGCAAAGCCCGCATCCGATTGCGTTCCTCAAGGTCTGTCAGCTGAAAGTATACGAATATTGGAGTGTTTTATGTTTTGCATGCAGCAGATCCTAGTACCCTGGTAATTTCGAATGGAGCTTCAGAGAGCATTTGCGTATTTAAGTATTGTTTGATTATCAAACCAACCACTAAGCTTCTGAACACGTGTTTTAAACAGATACCGATGTGTAAATGTAGTTTTCTATTAATGAGAGAAAATGTATAAAAGTCCTTAAAGCTTTAACTTTCTGCCTTAAAGGTGAATGAATTTTATAAATTATTTTTTTGACATGAATGATGGAATAGCAAGAAAAGGACGGTCCTAATGTACAACATTTCAGTTTTGACATGGAGTGGGTATCGGTACCATGATGTATACCGTGCCGTTGTGCTATAATGCCATTCAAGAAAATGCAGTACTCAAACCAAATAGATATCACTGACTAGTCCTGGAGTGTTAGCCCTCTCACTGTGGGTTCATGTGCTGCCCTCAGGGAACTATTGGTGAGCCAGGAAAGTATGAGTACTATGAGATTTTATCTACCTCAGTGGTCAATTGGTTACATGCCGCTTCATTCTTTCTTCTCTTGACTGCCTGTGGCACTGCAAGGTAAGTTGATGATTAGACCCAATTCCCGATGGGGAAGTTTTTTGGGAAGGAGATCGGGAAAGCAGCACACTTCATCTATAAAAAAAGGGATAAATAGTCATCATTGGCTGGTTGACTTTATTGGGACAAATCAAATATGTCTTTAGAACATTCTGCAGTTAGGGTAGGTCACTGGGTAAGTTCACGTGATAATTCAGGCTCCTTACAGTTTATACAAGTTGCTACGGAAAAGAAATTGTGGCTTGTCGTCCCATTCAAGGCTATTTGGATCTGGATAGTCTGCTTACAGCAATGCGTGGTTCATAGTTCACATAGCTATTTTCTTATAGGACATTTACAACAAAAGAAACTTTCCTAAAGCAACAAACCCAACAAACCTTTAGATAGGAAGGAGAATTTCTCCGTAAGTTAAGCACCTCTTACAGGTTGTTCTCACAATGTTAAATATTAATGAATCAGTCCTTCCTACGCTACTTTTTTTCTGGCATGTTTAAGAAGCGGATGAAATGTTTAATGCAGGTCACAAAATAATTGAATAAGCAGTGAAATATGATGTGTTGGGGTGTTCAATGGATGGATGAATTTTACGAAAGAGGTATTTTGTTTAAAGTAACTGAAATTGCAAGTGGAATTGCTGTATGGCCAAGGATGTGATCAGGGAGGGTGTAGAGTCTCCATCAGCATTTCAATAAAATTTCCATTAAAAATGATGCTTTTTTTGTTTAATTCAGTGTTTACATAATTCATTTCTTTCCATGTTAATACATTATTAGTTTGTTGTATTTGCATTAAAAGGGTATTGTTCCAGGGGGGCATGTCTTTGTCATACTGACCCACCTTTGGGCTGCCCATCCCCAACAATGCAATATGGGACAACCCACATCTGAAATGGATTCCAATAATTTATTTGTTTCTCTGCGGCACACATTAGGTGACTACAGGATAAGTAGAGATAGCATGGTAAATGTTTTTTGAACGTGAAATTTTGATTCTCCTTCAATTTTCTTTTACTATGTAGAAAATCTATACTAAATGATCCACAAGTGGGCATTGCCGTTCTGCAGTGTTTCTACACTGGAGTGTTTCTCTTTGAGCAATACACATGACAGTCTGGGGAGGACGGCATGGTGGCTTAATTTGCACTGTTTCCCACCCACCTCTGAGGTTGGGGGTTTGACTCCCACCGCAGCTCAATGTTATGAGTTTTCATGTCGTATCAAATGATGTCCTCTGGGTTTCTCCTGCAGGCCAAAGACACGCCAGTAAGTTTACTGGTGTTTCTCATTTGTCTGTAGTTCCGTAGTTCATCATTGTATATTTGTATCATTCTTATTCAGCCTTTAGTTTTTATCCTTTAAAGCATTACAGCTGAAAATTCATTGTTAATCCATTTTTATGGAACAACTGATTAAGGACACCTTCAGTGCAGAGCTACAAACTGGGAAAATGCTTGCTAAAATGACACATGAATAATAAACTTCTCCATGTCTGCTATGGTACAACCCATCACAGCCCCAAGATACGGGCCCAAGCAGAGACCATCCGCCCATTTTTACTTCATCCTTTCCATGGGATACACCAGCGCATAAAGAAAGGCATATCTCATCCCAGTCCATCTCAGACACCATAAAGACACTGGCATCACCAGTTCAGCTGGTCAGCATGTCTTGGGACTGCGGTTGAAAGCTGAAGTCTTGATAGGCCATCCAGGAGCTGAAACTGAAATGGCTGCTCAAAGAATCATAGACACAGAACCTTTAAAAGACTGTTGTAGCTGGTGTACAAAAGTGATATATCGTCATATCAACACAATTTTAGCTAGTCCTTCCAGTCTGTGATGACACTATTGCTGAGAAAAGAACAAGGATGACCTTTTAGTTTATCCATGAATAGAAATAAGTAACAACAACATCCATTGTCTCCCTATGGGACAAACTAAAGCTATGCATTGTGTGTCCATCAGTCTGAAAGTAGAAGACGTTGGGTCAGCTGGAAAAGTCCCTAACTGCCAAAACAGAATAAAATCTTAAAAATGCATGGGAAGCACCGACATTTAATTTGTGTTACAGCTGAATGCACAAATCAGGCGTAACATTAAACCCACCTGCCTGTGTAGTTCCCCCTCATGTTGCCAAAACAACTCTGACGTATCCACAGGACCTCTGATGGTGTCTTGTGGTATCTGGTGCCAAGATGTTAGTCGGAGATCCTTTAAGTCTGGTGAGTTGTGAGGTAGGGCCTCTATGGATCAGACTTATTTGTCCAGCACATCCCATAAATGCTGAATCAGATTGTGATCTGGGGAATTTGGAGGCCAACTCAACACCTTGAACTCTTTTTCGTGTCCCTCAAACCATTCCTGAAAAATTCTGGGAGTGTGGCCGGACGCGTTATCCTGTTGAAAGAGGCCACTGCCATTGGGTGATATTATTGCCATGAGGTACTAGTGTAGATGGTCTGCACCAATAGCAACTGGGTCAGAGCATCTCCCAAATGACACTTTGTGTTCTGAAGCTTTTTCAACAATTTGTGCTACTGTAGGTGAGCTGTGGGACTGGAGCAGACAAGCCTAATGAACGTTGAGGTAGGTACAGTCAGTCCTGGCACAACGCATGGTATTGCACCATAAATCTGTTCTAAGACCGATTTATACCTTAGTACCCATTCCAATACAACGTGGAATCCCAATTGTATTGGTGCACTTTTCAGTCAAAGAAAAAAGCATTATGCAATCTACAACGCGGCATGGTGTTAAGAGAGAAACATTCTTCATGCAAAAACATTTTCCAAGTGAACTATAGTAATGTCCAATTTGTGAAGGGTTCGTTCTTTTAAACCATTCTTTTTCTCTTTGTACATCCAGACATCGCACTGGTCAAAGTATTAGATTCTAAAAATATTTGACAACTTATATAAAAAGTGCTCCACTGTGGATCTCGTCTGCGCATGGGCTCTGTTATAATTTCGCTCCTGAGCGGTCGCTGAGTTTGGTATCGGA
>JABFEB020000092.1:16207614-16218683 GCA_019775895.2 Stomatorhinus ivindoensis | reverse complement strand
CTAAAAATTACTGGGGTGGGGGGGGGGGGGAAGTATCAGGTCCCAGCTACGCACGCACGTACACACCCACCCAGTTCGCGTCCGTATGTTCACCAGAAGTAAAACTTATCGGAAGGAACTAGAGCGCGTTGAGCGATCTCACTAGTCCTCCACCTTTGCACTTGTCGCTGGGAATTGCTCTTGAAGCCATCGTCGCATGAATGTAAAACCCGTCCCGATCGTCCTTCCTGTCGCCCCCGCCGCTGTGGCGTCTTTATCTCCGGTCCTGCCCGTCCCACAGCTCAATAACATTGGGCATACCAGTCAGGGGAACTCAGACACACCCATGCATGCGCACCTATGGTGCCACCCCCACATTAAACCAAAAATATTGCCATTTGCTGGTTTGTTTGCAACCCCTTTCAGCACAATACTTGCTGCGTATAGTCACTCCCCGTGTACAATTCCCTATTAACAACGCTATACAAACATTTAAATTACATTATTAAAGTACAATATTTCACGGCATAAACATGGCACAAGAAAATAATTATTAAAAGTACATATTAGCTATAGTCTGATGTCTCACGATAATAACACATACAATAGCACTATATTTATTTATAAACATATGTACAACGGTATTGTTCCAGTTTGAGACGGAGTCTTTAGTTTAAACGGAAAATATGTATTGGGGTTTGGGAAGACGAATTCTGTTGTTTTAACGGAAATGACGTAGGGGCTTGAGAGTGGATGGAGTCTAACAGAGGACACACTCTCAGCAAGAACACACTCTCAGGCCCCTTCTGCAGCCAGACACTCATGAAAGTACACATTGAATTAGGGGTGGGAGACCTATAACGCCGTAGATTCTTCGTTCTTTAAATTAGTCAGACAATGTGAATAAATAAGATTTGGTGAGACTCTAAACACGCCACTTTGAGAATCTGCTTACCCCGGTTGGGTTTTGGACCCTGGAGGACCGTCTTGTTACGCTAGTGGGCTGCCACCCTTCATTCCACAGTCACACACACATTTTCATACAACCACCGAATATGAATTGTTGTCCTGAATGAACAAGGAGTGCTTAATTAATAATGATTTTTTTAGGATAAAGGAGGAGTGACACCATACTAAATTATTTCCATGAGTAATTGTCCAATTTGTGTGTTGCCATGGGATGGGGGGGCCATTATGCTTAGGCACCCACTCTGGAACATGACGTGAATCTGTTTTCATAATTTGTGTCATGGCCACTCCCATCATGCATCAGAACCTAGAAACTTACCCACAGACGACCCCCCTCTATTGTAGCTTATATCAGGGCTTCCCAGCCCGGTCCTCAGGGCCCCCAGACAGTCCACTTTTTTCCCAGCTCCCTGCCAGACAGTCGGTTCACAGCTCCATGGGTGGAGTTTGCATGTTCACCCTCTGTTGCTGTACATACACATATATGAATATTACATTATAGGCCATTTTGTCCACACAATGTGATAAGAACTTATTTTTTGATGATGTGGGCACCAACCTTTCTGTGACTGCAATCAAAAACTAAAAATGCCAAAAGTATTGTATTTTGTTTGGCCACTTTTGTTTAAGGTCAAATCTGGTGGGGGAGGTCATCATTGTTGAGATTAGGGTTATTCCCATGGAAATGAATGGAGAATCACCACACAGTGAATGGTATGTGCGTGCCCTGCAATGGGTTGGTGCCCAAAGTCTCTGTCTACGAGTACCAAATTTTGCCTTACAGTCCAATATATCCCTGACCTTGACATGCTCATTTTTACAAGATAGTCAACATTATTAGCTTCACATAGGGGTTGTCATAATGTTTTGGCTTATTGATGTATAATCTCCGAAGAAGAGCTGAAACCAGATGAAGAGAAAGTTATAGATGTATTGAAAATACTACCATCAGAAGACAGGAAAAACCCTCATGAATTTTATGGGTATGATTCACTACCTTTCCAAGTTAATTTATGCTACTTATGTTACTGGTTGGGAAACCTGTGGCTTTCAGATCAATTCATCCTCATGGAAAAATTCTTTATACTCCTTCTCCACCTTCATCTCTGCCAGATGAGAGCAAGCTAACCACAATGGGCAGCCAACCCACGGTGGCTGACCTCACCTGACCTTTCTCAGGGAGCCACAGATGTGGCAAGGCTGGGCTTGAACCAGTAGCCTTCTGATCACAGCTACAAAAACTTGACACACACTGCCCCCAACTGTGCCTATTAATTATCAACGCAGGTATTCCAAAATAGAGATGGTACTAATTCCTATAGTCTGTGGATGTTAGTTTTATCAGTGATAATATGGCAAGGAATCAAAGGTTAAGAATGGTCACAAACCCCTCGTTGAAAGTATTTTCAAAAAGACACTGCACAGCTGCAGTAGTCAGGTTTCTGAGAGCAGTACAACTGTGAAAAATGCTGTAAGGGCATCTACTACACCAGCAGCTGCATTGCGGTCACGATCGAGGTACGGCTCTGTCATTTGGTATCTGAGTCTGTCACTCACAAAGGGCCATTTACTCAGGTTTAATTTCCAGGGAATACAATGCTCGGTTACAGCACGCCCTTACTTGCATCACTGGCTCTCACTGGCCATTACTGAGGGAGAGAAGCAGCATTCACATCATATTTCTGAGGACGAGTGGAATAATGAAAAGAATTAATCTTATCAGGGAAGTGAATGTGAGTGTATAGTTCCTGTAAAGACTCATTCCCCATGAATGAATTGTTCGCGGCTGTCACAGCATTACAGGTGAGCTGTAACTGCAAGGACATGCAACCATCCACAGGTTGTCGACAAAACGGATGTACGAAGCGAAATAAGACTTTATTTTACTTATGTTGTTGACAGTGAGGGCAAACCAACAGGCACTGTAAAGCTGGCGTGTATAAGATGCTTTAAATCAACGCAGATGAAGGGCGCCAACACGCTGAACTTGGAGACACATCCCGACTTATTTGAAAAATTTAAAGAGCGGCAGGTTAGTGAATGTGATACATAATCAAGCCTGTCCCTCAAGTATAAGGCAAACAAGTTTTGTGGGCAGTGGTGGCTTAATGGTTAGGGAAGTGCACTTGTAATTGAAAGTTGGCTTGAATCCCTGACCAGTAAGGTTCTGTCCCCAGGTTGCTCCCTGCTATGTCACCTATGGGATAAATGGAGAGGATATATTTCATCACTGTGGTGTGTCAGCAATGACTACTGATCTCTCAATTCAAATATTGACTGTATATGTTGTTAGGCCTAATAAAAAATTTAGTGTTCTGTCATCTATGTGTCCATCAGTTAGTACAGGGGTGGGCAGTCTTATCCGCAAAGGGCCGCAGTGTATGTGGGTTATTGCTGAAACTCCCTAATTTGATTACTTATCAGAGGACTGATTGGCTGAAGAGTCTTCATACCTGGGTTTGAACGGCTGATCTACAGGTTATCCCAAAAACCTGCATACACACTGGCCCTTTGCAGATAAGATTGGCCACTCCTGAGTTGGAACATATGAACATAAGAAATTTACAAACAGGAGAAGGCCATTCGGCCCATCAAGCTTGTTTGGGGAGAACTTAACTAATAGCTCAGACTTCTTGAATTCTTATCTAGCTCTGATTTAAATGAACCCAGGGTTTTAGTTTGCACTGCCCTAACAGGAAGACTCTTCCATACTCTAAGAACATGCTGTGTAAAGAAGTGCTTCCTCAAATTCAGTTTAAAATGTTCTCCCACTTACAGCAATGAGTTCTAGTATTTAAACTAATACTGAAATAGCCATTTGGCTGAACAGCATCCAGAGCTGTTAGAATCTTATATACCTAGATCATGTCCCCCTTTAATCAACTTTGCTCAAGGCTGAACAGATTCAGCTCAGCTAAACTCTCCTCAGAAGACATTGCTCTAAGACCAGGAATTATTCTCATAGCCCTACGTTACACTCTTTCCAAGGCAGCAATGTCCTACTTAAGGTATGGTAACCAAACCTGCGCACAATATTCTAGGTGGGGAATTGTATAATCGTAGCATCACCTCCCTTGAATTAAACTCCACACACCTAGAGATGTTGGACATGGAAGCATCAACACATACACTGAGGTCTTTCTCATAATCAGCTACCTTTATTTCAGTGGAACCCATGAAGTATCTGTACTTTATGTTTCTGCTCCCTGCATGGATTACCTTACATTTGTCTATGTTAAATTTCATCTACAAGGTATCAGCCCAGTTGCTAATTAAATCAAGATACTGATGCAGTCTCTGTGTTGCTAATTTAGTATCTGCTACACCCCCCCACCTTGGTGTTGTCTCCAAATTTAACCAGTTTACTGTAATGTATTGGTGTCAATACCATTAATATAAATTGGGAACAATAGCGGTCCTAAAATTGAACCCTGCTCTACCCCACTGTGAATGCAAGCCCATTGTGACATTGTGCCTCTAATAACTACTCGCTGCTTCCTGTCTGTTAACCAGTTTTTGATCCAAGCTGCTACAGTTCCAAAAATCCCTGCAGCTTTGAGCTTAAGCAAGAGCCATTTGTGGGGGACAACAAAGGCCTTCTGGAAATCCAAGTACATCACACCGTAGGCCTTTTTGTAGTCAATTTCTCTTGTAGCTTCCTATAAGAACTCAAGTAAATGAGTTAAACAGGACCTACCTCTCCTAAATCCATGTTGGCTATCCCTCAGAATGTTATTAGAATCTACCATTTTCACTTAGATTATAGCTTCCATTACTTTTCCATTCATGCAAGCTAAACTGATTAGCCTATAGTTTGCTGGATTACTTCTATCCCCTTTTTTGAATATGGGCTTCATATTAACAATCAGAAGGTAGCACTCCAGCAGATAAGGATTTCTGAAATAGTAATGTTAAAGGTTGGCTAATAATATCTGTCATCTCTTTTAAAACTTAATGTAGTCCTCCACCAGTATGCCTGAGTCTGCCAGACTGCTGAAGGGCAGCGATATCCATGTTCACTCTCTTGAGCTTGTCATTTACGATTGGTGTTTTTCTGGTTATGCTGATGGTTTTCAGAAAGGCTGGTCATCATTGTCCAGACGTTCCAGCTTCCCAGTTTTAGAGCTGGTCTATTACTTTCAGTTCTTTTGTTTACCTGGTGCCATAATCACAGTATGCTGTTTTGATGGTTATTAATCTTTGAGCACTAAATGAAGATAGCAAGATTACTTAGTGAGGGCTGCCTTACTTATTGTGGCTGATTGCTATCCAGTGAGATCCAAGAATCTCTCCCACTATTGGGAGCAATCCTGCCACTATGCTGTTTGCCAATCAGGCAGTAGCTTGTAATAGATAGCAATAAGATAATCATTCTGCTATTACTAATAGTGTGTCAGTTGACCTAGTGGGACTAGGCAGATGTACTAGGATGAGACACAGATAGAAAGTTCATGGCTTATATTAAGAAATAAAAGGCTGTTCACATTGCTGCGGATAAGATGACCTAATTTTTAATAAATAATTTCACCCACCTTTTTAAAAACAGGGAGCAAAAGAGGAAACAAACACTTTAAAGCAAGCACATATAAATGGGGGGGGGGGGGTCACAGCTTTTATGCCCAGTCAAGCACTGCAACAGATCCACAGATCTTGCCCACTTAAACACTGCTGAACCTAAAGTGTGGCATCAGTAGAATAGGGTGGCCAAATAATCCATGTGAAGGAGGACACTTTGAGCAAGCACAGGATTTGTAAAGTACCATTTCAATTAAAAGTGCCTGAATTTCACTAAATCAAAACCGGTCTGGCCAGGTATCGCCTAAACATTGTGTCTGCGTCTCTCTCTCCCTCCCTATCGCAGAGCATAAGATATGAGAAGCATTACTCTGGGTTACCTGAGGTTGCCGATCCCGTTTTGCAGCTGTGTAATATGGCTAGACAGGAGCAAACTGTATTGCGTGCATGTGCCCAGTAATGGACTGGCATCCAGTCCCAGGGTCTCCCCTGCTCTGTGGCCTGCTCTTCCTAGCTTGGGATTCCAAGCTGACCACAACCCTGTACTGGATCAGCAATTAGGATGGATGGAGAAAGGATGGATGTATAGTACACTCATGTAGCAGGAGCAGTGTGTATAATAAACGTGAAATAACCGTCAGGCACAGTCCTCCATCAGGCACAGAGGACGACAGGCGAGTCCTGAGGTTCCCTGGAGATGCAAAGGCATCAGTGCTGTACTCACTGAAATTTGCCTCTCGAATGTCTGCTCTCTTTCCAAGAAGATGGACGAACTTTCGCTTCTCATCTGAACTAATAAGATGTATTTCAGCTTTTTGCTTTGTCGAAACATACCTCAATTCATCTATTCCAGACAACTCTGTTCAGGTATTTGGTTAGCAGCTATTCAGAGCAGACTGGAAGAATGCTCCGTGCGGTAAATCACTCAGTGGTGGCGTGTGCATGTTTAACAAACAATACGGGATGCACTGACACATTCACAGTCTCTACATACTCATCCATGGATTTAGAGGTACTTTTTGTCTACCTACGATCTGACAAAGAAATTCTTCAGCACATTGATATTCATTATGGGGGATTTAATCATCGGCGTATGAAACATGACTTGCAAAAATAGCACCAACTGATAAGCTGTCCTACACCGTAGGACAGAACTCTGGAACACTTTCACACCAACATTAAAGGTGCTGCCATTTCCCTATGCCCACCTTGGCAACTCTGACCATGCCCTGATTACGCTCGTGCCCAACTATAAAAGGAAACTGGAACAGTCTAAAACTACAAGGACTATTTGTCAACAGCAGACCTCTGAAGCTGTTTTCAGTTACATGTTTTTCACTATTCTAAGTGCCTTCTTTGCAGTACCGTATCGGTATTTATTATTCAAGCTACAGTATGCAACGCCCCACCTGTGTGATCCCTAGTGTGCTTCCTCCCTAGTGTGGTCTAACGAGCCACACCTGTTACACTTTTGCCGTATCTCTCATTAGTGGTGTGCGATACTAGAAGTCTTGGTATCGATCCGATACCAAGTAAATACAGGGCCAGTATTGCCGATACCGATATCGATAGTCTTCAATAATTAAGGTGGATGCATCACCAAATTGCTAAAACTGAATTAATTTTCATTACCTTTAAGTGTTTTTGTAATTTTTAAAATTAGCAAGGATTATAAGTAAATAAACACTTTATTATAAAACACAAGTAACACAACAAAACATCTTTTTCTTAAATAAAGTGCACAAAATTTGAGGCTCGGCTTTGAAAAAGAAAAAATGAAATAGTGAAAATACAATAAAGTACAATAAAAATACAATAAAGTGAAAACACGCTCAAAGAAATGTATGCAAGTGACCATGTTTGCTCGCCTGGCACCAGTGAGGTCATGTGACGGTACATCAGAACACAAGACAGAGAAGGAGGAGCAAAGCCTGCTCCGCGCTGGAGGAGGAGCAAAGCCTGCTCCACGCTGTGACAGCTGGGGTCAGCAATTGAGAGCAGCACGCATTCAGGAGAGAAATTAAAATTAAAGTATTGATCTCAATAAATTGGTATTGATACCAACACCAACATTATTATCGATGTTATCGAGACCTGGATTGATCCGCCCAGCACTACCTCTCATTCTTGTCCGTGACTGATTCACTCCAGCTGCCTCTCATTTTGCTCCCTTGTTAGTCTTTGTGTAAAAGTGCTTCCCACGTTTGGCATTAATGTCAATCCTGTCTGTGGCCTGTCCTGCTAGCTGTGTTCTGAGTTTTATTCTGCTGTGATCTTGGTCCTTTCTGTTAGGTCTTTTAGTTTAAATAAACCTTGTTTGTTTGTTCCATCTTCTGTTCCTGCGTCCTCTGTCCCTCAGTGTGTGATGTGATTAACATTTTGTTGTCATCAACATCAAAGAATAGCTATTTTAAGGTGATATTTCTGAACATCAACCAGTGTTTAGTGTTAGGTAAGTAACAATTTCCAACCACATTATCACAGTGTCTTGATCAGAGCAAAACTGACCTAATAGTGAATGTCACATATAGCAAGCCACATTATGGGAATTATTGTAGGACTTTGAGCGACCTCTACATTCATCCCAAACTGCTTCAGATTTTAACAATGTCTTACCTACATGAGCTTGAACATATTCAGATTTGTGGAGGCAGGTTCTGATCAAGCTGAATTTTCATCATAGTTCTGTGGACCATGTCAGGTTTTGTAAATAAAAGTAGAACTTCTCTCGCGTTATCCTCTTGACTCTTGGTAGTTGCGCAATAGTGCCATCTGGTGGTACAACTCTGAAGCAGTACGTTTCAAACTGGCGGAAATTATGACATTGGTAAAACTTGGTCTTTGAGTGCAGTCTGTGTATGTGTATTGAATTCATTGTGTAAACAGGTTATTTTAGCTGTCTTTTAAAACATTGTAGACATTAACAGCTCACCAAATGTACATTTTTTTTGCTCAATGGAAAAAAAAACAGTATTTGGGGTAAAATCCAACATTAGAAATATAAACAAAGCTTTAAGTTGCATTTTCCTGATTAGTGTTAATAAATGGTGGAATAAAATGACTTAAAAATAATTATATTAAGAAGTGCAGTACATGCAAAAAATGTTTTATTATTAAAATACACTTATGTACATGTGGGATGTTCTGTCTTTATTGCATTAGTGTCTGAAACTAATTCAGAAAATGCCTAATGTGTAATGCTACCACTGTGCATCTGGTTTGGTTTCTCCTTCTTGAGTGTGTTCATACCAATCACATAAAAGACTCACACCTTAGCAGCATGGAGGCACAGTGGGTATCACTGCAGCTTCACACCCCCAATTTATGGACTAATATCCCCTCAGGGTGTCCGTCTGCATGCTGTGTCCTGGAATAAGCTCCATTCTAATGACACTACACTTATACACCAGTGTTTCCCAATCGGGTCCTCAGGGACCCAGACAGTGCACGCTTTTGCTCCCAGCCCTCAGTAGCGAAAATGTGGACTGACTGCAGGTCCCCAAGGATTGCATTGGGAAACACTACAATATACGGCTGACTATTCTTGACTCGGTTCCAACGCCAATCTTTTAGGAAAAAAAGAGAACCAGAAACCAAGTTAAAAGAAAGACGTTAACCTGAACAACTTGGATTTGGGTGGAAATTTACAAAACAAAAGAACTGCTGAGGATGTATTTAGGCATGGAAGTGTGGAACTATGATATACCAATGGGACTTACAGCATTCATTATAAATAACTGGTTTTAATGTAATAAGCCGCTCCCAGAAGCACTGGAGCCACCCCCCAGATCAATATCTAAACTTTTTATATTGTGTTTCATACATACAAATAGTAGTCTGAGTTAAAATTGGACCTAATTATTTATTGGTATTGTTCTTTCTTTCAGTGCTTTTTCATGACATTTACCTTTGCTGTGGTGTATGCAGAAGGACTTCAAAGGAGTACAAAGGTCCTATAAAACAGCCGTTTATTCTGTGACCAAGTACAAAAATGCAAACCTTTGTCAGTAATCCTTGCAGATATACAACACACAAGCTCACCCTGCCTACAGTACATCAGTCACTGCATGCTCCATATCTGAGCAAATGCACTCCAGATGCTTGCCTGCCAGAGTTCACTTGGGCCATCTATGTTTTTACTGTTTTGAGAGAAAATTGTTCAAATTCTCTCTCAAACTTGCTTTTTCCATCAAATTCCACAGACACCCTGAAATCCTCCATAACTGATACCCGACGCTGCTAGTGACGTCACTTAAGTCATGACATGGCAACACGGAAGCCAGCCCGCAGGACCGGGTCATGAAGTCAGGGCCTAGCTGTTGGAATCAAACTGGTGGGCCCTCAAAATCTGCAACCGTTTCAAACAAGCATAGATTCTGCTACAGTAAAGGCTGCCCACAATGTTTTTCACAGAACTACCTTCACTTTAAATGCTGAGGAAGCAAGTGTGTTTCTGTGCATGTGTGTTTAACAATTTTGCATTTCGACAGTTGATAATTAGATAACAGACCAGGTATTGGATTAATGTGGTGAAGGCAGACAAAATTTGTATGTCACGGAGGGTTGATTTGCGGGGGTCCACACCCCTTCCTAGTTCCATCTTGACCACAGGTTCCATCCGCACACCCCCGCTCTCATCTCACAGTTCCTCGTGTCTGGACCTCTCTGCATCCTCCTGCGCTTTCAGCTTCAGCTCATCTGAGGTGATCTTGCTGTCCCGGTTGCGGTCCTGATTGTGAAACATGTCCCTGATGACGTCGTCAGGGTCCTGACCTGGCCGGAGGCGACCTTTACCCTCTGCCACCAGGTCCTTAATGAATGCTGAGAACTAGTATGAAAGACAAGGTGGATTCCCATTGACACGGACAAAATGAACAACTTCAAATTAACCATGGCTTTAATGGCACTGGTCAGCAGGAAGGGCTCCTCACAGTACCTCACTGTCTGCAGGGATTCAACATGATCAGCTGCTCTCAGGGTTTCCTGGCTTGTGGTGTCTGATTGCAAATGAGTCCCTACCCACTCTGATACCCAATCCCATCCTGACCCAGCGTCCAAATGGCAGCAACCCTAACTGGTTAGACTGTGGGTTTATGAGGCTACCAACCTCTTCTAGAGGCACCACGTCGTCTTTGTTCACATCCAAAGCCTGGAAGAGGTCTGCTGGGCTTTCCACGAGCCACACAAACAGGAAGCCCGGTGGCACACCCTTCTGGAGAGCCAGCAGTTCCACCTCAAAGTGCAGCACTGCGCTGCCGGGGACGATACCCGCTGCCAACACACCAGAGGAAAGAGGCAGATCACCTGGAATTGGGACTAATCAACTGAAGATGAAATACATTCTATTATCATGTGACATCCTGTGATTTGTTAGGCCCAAATCTGTTTCTTGAGCTCACAACCATAGAAAGAGGGTCTTACAGTCAGACATACACGCCTCCTGAAAATTTAGGTTATACAGTCTTACCCTAGTCTTAAAACCACACAATATAAAACCACAATGAGCAGATAAAAGCTAGCTAGATGTTTGCTAGATGTTCGCTGAAGCATGCATGGTTTACCTCCTTTCTCTCCATGGCCCAGGTGGGGCGGCACAATAACCACCC
>JABFEB020000092.1:16183214-16195355 GCA_019775895.2 Stomatorhinus ivindoensis | reverse complement strand
CAAATAAATTAATTAATTAAATAAATCCAAATAAAGTAGTCCCCCGCAGAGGGGGGGTGGTGGAGGGCAAAAAAAAAGAAAAAAAAAAAAAAAAAAAAAGAAGAAGCTGTCTGAAAGGCATATCTGGTTAGTAACCTGGACTGTATCCAAAAAAAGATAAATCCACAGCTGCCCAATTCACTGCAGAATTAAATCCACACATTTGGTCACTCATGCCAATGCCAAACGTGGGTTTCAATGGTTCCAGCAGTGGAATCTTGGGCCATGGACAATGTGAAACATGAATTATTCTCTGATGAGTCCACCTTTCCTGTCTTTTCCACATCCCAGTTTACCACCAAGACTAGGGTATACCCAGAATGCAGCACAGAGGTGAATCAGTGATGCAATATCATGGCATTCCCTAGTAGGAGAGAGACCCGCCAACCTCTGTCCTGCTGGCTGGAGCAGGGTGAGAGGCTCTGGTAATCTGTCAACCGACACAGTAATATTCTGGTGAAATA
Organism: Stomatorhinus ivindoensis; assembly: GCA_019775895.2. Classification (NCBI taxonomy): domain Eukaryota; kingdom Metazoa; phylum Chordata; class Actinopteri; order Osteoglossiformes; family Mormyridae; genus Stomatorhinus; species Stomatorhinus ivindoensis. Next base: position 16,194,852 of record JABFEB020000092.1, on the reverse strand, counting down.
CTGTGATATAACCTTCAATATATCAGAGGGTTCATTGCATTAGCATGATTGTCGTAGATGAAATATTATTATAAGTTAATAATTTTCATTTTCGTAACTAAAATATCATTGTACAAAGGTTAAAAAAATGACAACAGTTTGAATCTGGAGATCAGGTAGTCACACATCCCCAACACGGCCACACGGACTACTTTCTGTGGAATACTAAAGAGGCTGGAATGCATGTTCAGTGTCATGTTTCGCTGTTATCATAACTGATCATTTCCTTGGCGCTCATGCAAGACGGCCTCCTGGGGCGTGGGAGGGGCCAGTGCTGATTATGCTGGCACACTCTGGTCTCCCCCCAAGCTCTTCCTGTTTCCTGTTATAGAAAAGCTTGTGAGGTGAAAGCACTTTGTGCCAGGTGTGTGATGGGACCTGCACCTTCGGCAGTGGTAAGTCTGCACTTGTGCAGATTACTGATTAGAACTGTAAATTATAGGCAGGACTGACAAGGAATTTCTTAGTACAATGTACAGTCGCCCCTTCAACATTGCGTCTGTCACAGGATCCCTACGATCTGGAAAAACCACGTAAAAATTTTTGGTCCCCTTGGTAAGTAAAGCAAGCATGCGAGCAAAGCAGAGTGAAAAGATACGAGGAATGCGAGGTAAAAAGATGACTGCGAGGTATAGTAAGAACCTAGCAAAAAAAACACTTGACATCCTCCAAACCAGGAATATACGTATATGTCATGTTTTTATAAGTCATCGTGCTTTTTGCGTGTCATCGGCGAGCCTTTGCATGTTATCTGCGGGTTTTGGAAAACTCTCAAGCTCCCCAAAAATTCCTGTTTAGTTTCTTAGGCCGACCCTGTGATACATGGAAATGGTGTTGGGAGAAATTGCAATGCATGAAGGCCAATTGTACTGCTTATGAGATGTCACACAGTGAAACGAAATAATGTGGCTCCAGGAGGAACGTTATTTTGTGTCACAGTGTATTGTACAGTACATAGCTGGGAAAACAATAAAGCTTTACTTGACTTGCTTTGACAATTGTGGGGGGGGGGGGGGCATTAACCATTTATTACATATTTGAATTCACATATTAAATATCACCACAAAATTTGTACCATATGAAATACAACGTCTCCCCATCTGAGTATAAACAAAAGTGTATTCAATCTAGCAGGAAGTTTTCTGAACAAAAAACGTGCATGTAAGTGATGAAAGTAGTGTCTGAAATGTCATCGCAACGCTATAGTTTATTAGACCACTTAATAAATTAATTACCTCACTTAAAGCCTTCAGAATATTTTTTGTTGCAACTGTAACTTGTTTTTGTTTACAGTGTAATATAGTTTGTATACAGTTGTCAATGCTAAATATGAGTCGTAATTAAGTGTAGGTAACTAAGAGAACTATTATTAACTGCACCCTGAACGGAGCATAAGATATATATAAGAAAGCTTACTAAACCCATGCAACTAACATTTGGACAAGCATCCTCTTCTGTATTGAGAGTCATACACAGATAAGCGCGCCCGTCATTTTGCGAACAGGGATTTGCATGTGTTTTAAAACAGAAACAATGGTACGATTCTGGATTTTCTGACTAACTGCAACTCATTATTTTGACACTGAGCACCACAGACATTGTGGACCTGCTTGTGACAGGCAGCCAGCCAGCATATGGAGCTGGGAGCTCAGTGGGGGGATTAATTAGCCAGGGCTGACCTCCACACAACTGCCTGAGGGATAAAAGGGGACCGAGAATGGAAGCCGGCAGCTGAGTGCCTGTGATAAGTGGGAGAGGAGCAATATCATCATGGCTCACGGCAGTGTGCCTCTTCCTTGCTCCTCCTCATCAGCAAACGGAGGTATGGCAGGCAGTGTCCTATCAAACTAACTCCAAAGGTCAAGCTTTCTTGAAGTTTGGGTTTTGTGGGGTCTGAAACTTTCCTGGAATTATAAGGTACATGTCGTACATTATCTCCTACAACCCTACACTGCATAAGCAGTTCAAAGATGGATGCATGGATAGATGGATGGGTATGTTACACCACGATGAAAGCCATCTACGGTTGTAGGCTACTCCAAATATATTTGACTGAGCCAGTGTGGATCAGTGCAGCCCATTCTCCATACTTCTGTCAAATGTGCTGCACTGACACTCCTCACATCCCCAAGATCCAGGAGACTCCATCCCTTTAGAAGTGTGTTGCAGGCGGGGCGAGAATGATGAGAGGGACCCCAACCAACAACTCCCACCTGGCTAATCAACTCCCCAGCGGATTGTGGTAATGCATCACCACGCTTATTGGAGGCTTGATCGTAGCTATGTTTACACCAACACTGTAATTCCAGATATCTAATTCTAATTTAGCTTGACCTTCGTCTATTGTGATTTTCCAATGTGTGTTATATAGCCTATTCAAAATTCTCCTCTCTGCTCTGTCATAGGCCTCACACTAAACCTGTACTCCAACCAAAACTGCAGAGATTAGAGATGTGGAAGTGTGTTTTAGACACAAATTTCCAACCATAGCTTCTAGCTTGCTGGCATTCATGTAACAGTTTTCTTTTCTGGGGATGAATGGGTTTGTATCTTCAAGCAAGCTGGTTTACCTATCAGCAGTGTGTCTGCATGTGACGTGGTAGTGTTGTGTTGGTTAGACTCCTGAGGTCGCCACGCTTGAAGGAGCCATCTAGCATTTCCCGTGATGACAAATTAACTGCTTCTACAATGCTGGTGTTTCAGTAATGGTGTGTTCACTGGCCAAACTGTTTCAAAAGCTCAGACAATGGAGGCATTCTGAACAGCTTCACCTTAATGAGCGAGACCAATATCATGGAGGAGCAAACTATTAAATAACAATTAAGATAACACCGCTTTTTTTGATAGGGGGTTTCATCTTGATTATTATTTCGATAGTCCCAAATATCCAAGAAGCCTGGAGGAGAACAGAAATCCCAAGTGCAGTGTTGTTTCAGGAGCTTGGAAGACACAATGCTGAGCTTAATTGCTAAGTATTTAATAGGAATAAATAACACAGTTAACTTATTCGTGTGGGTATTGTATGTCAAAACTTTCCAGGGTCAGAAGCAAAAAAGTCTGCAATCCCCTAAAAATATACTCTCATTTGAGGGTGATGTGTGTATGAGGTGTGACCCCCTTATTTCTTTCTGCCTTGCTTTCAGACTTTCCAGTGCCTTAAAATTATTTAAATAATAAATAAATAGGTTTATAGTCATAAAAACCACCCATAAAAATGGCCTGGAACTCCCATTACCCTTTGAAAAATACCATTCAGCCTTGAAACAGGGCAGGACATGTTTACATCCTTGGTATAGCGGCCAAGCAGCACCCTAAACGCAGTGTCCTCTACACTTTGCATTACTGACCAGCCCCATGTGAAGTAAAGAATGTTAACTGTCTGGGATACATGAGATGTTAAGCTAACATCCGGTGCTCGTAGTTGACATGCATGCAGAAGAAATGGCCAGAGATGAAGATCTGAGTGCCTTTGACAGATGACGGCATCAGAGCGTCTTGGACACAGCAAGGCTTGTGGGGGTGCTCACGGTCAGCAGTGGCGAGTACATGCTGAGAGTGGGCCAAGGAGGGAAAGACCACCAACCATCAACAGCGTATTCAGCAGACAAGACTCATGGATGCGAGATGCGTACGGAGGCTTCACATCTGGAACAACCCAACAGAAGGGCTACTGTAGCTCAAATGGAAGACGATTTTCACAATTTTCACGCAAGTACTGTGTCACAAGTTCACAACACATGGGACTTACACAGTATGTTTATGTATTATTTCAGTCACAAATAATACGAGAATATTCTTCCTCAGTATTTTAATGCAAATTTTACCATCTCTCACAGTAATTTTTCAAATGTCAGCAAATGTTGTCTAGAAAATAAAAACTGAAAAATGCTGCTTCCATAAGTAAAAAGTGAATCTACTACATTGCAGATATAAATCCCATGGTGAACCTGTAACTTTTTTTGTAAATTGCAGTCAACATGCAACATCTGGCCAACAGTGTAAAAAGCTGGTAGCTACTTAGCCCAAAATACTTACAGCTGTTATTGCAGCAAAGGGTAGCGCTACCAAGTGCTAAAGTGTAAGGATTTAAAATGTATGCAAACAGCATATTTTAGTTATTGATTTTCTTGCTGACAAATAATTGATTTTGACTTTATAATATTAACTCAAGAAAAATCTTGACAGGACGTACATACCAAAGAACCAAGTCATTATGACCATTGTGCTGTTGGCTTCCAGGAGACCTTTTTCTACTGGTCTAAGGTCCAATCCTGGTTCTACTGGTTCAGTCCTGTTGATTGTGTGCCTGTTGCAGGTGCTTTGACCAGTAAAGTTTAGTAAGCATGGGCACCGTAACTAGTCTGCGACTATGCAGCCCCATCTGCAGTAGGGTACGATGCACTGTGTTGTCATTTTGCACACAACATTAAAATTTTCCATCAGTTGTGCCACAGTAGCTCTTGTGTCTCTTGGTACCAGATGGGACAGCCTCCATTGTCCCCACACATCAATGAACCATGGGTGCCTGACAGTTTGTTGCCAGTTCATGGTTTTTTTCCTCCTCCAACCTGTCGACAGGTCCTCAGCGCCGCTGATCAGGAACACCCCACACACCTTGCTGGAAAATCGGAGGTTCTTCAAGCCATTGGTCTGGCCATGACAGTCTGTCCCCTGTCAGTCACTCAGATCTTTACACTTGCCCACTTCTCCAACTTCCAATTCACTGCCTATAAAAACTGTCTGGTTACGTGCCATTAAATATATCCCCAATGATATCCATATTCAATGAATATGAATGAAATTTAGATTCTGACACATTGTTTCAGATTTCACCTAATAAAATAATGGTTCCATCTGAGGAACCTATTGTTCTCCTTTTACTGAAGCGCTGACCCATATGTATACTGTAATTCTGCACTTGCAGTCAAGTTTACTAGATAATAGGAATGTAACAATAAACGTAATATCACAATAATAAAATACCGACACCGTCGTCAGACTGTTACGATATTAGCCACGATATCACGTGGTTATCTTGCTTGTATAAGCTCCATCTCAAAAAATGGCAGAGTGCAACCCACATGACAATATGTCATTAAATCCATTACAAAACAATTACAATAATAATTTATAAATTGGTCAAATAGAAACAAAAACACATTGGCAGTATATTAACAAAATGATAATTTATCTCTAAGTGAAAAGACGATTGCATGCAGATTGTGGGGTGATGACACGAAGTAACGTGAGGAGCACAGGTTGTTTTTTTTTGCAGAAGAGTCTGGTTGCAGCGAGTGCTGCCATAGAATTTAGAATACGGTAAAAAGAAAAATTGCTAAACTTACAGTTTTAATTTTACAGCTTATGTGGTATAGGATTTTTTTTTAATTAACTAAACTAAAAGGAAGATTGAAGAAATGTTTTTAAGCACAGCAAATTGTTTTTTTTCTGCGCTACATTGACACTTCCGAAGATTTGGAACGGATATTCCTGCATGTGCTTCGCCGAACAGGGACCCACCGAACGGAGCTCATGGCAGGGTGGCGAGCTGGACCCATGGAGCAACAGTGACGGATGAGTAGGGGGAACTTTGAATTTCTTACAACGTGTGCAGTTAGGATATGATGGACTGAACTGAACTGTATATTAACCTTTGGACATTGTTATGACTGAACTGAACAGTATATTACATGTGCACTGTTTTCACACATTATTTAGCCTGTTAGTATGTATGAGTGTGGCCTATATTTCACGCGGTGAAAACAGACCCAGTGGGGAAATGGCAGAAAACATTACTTCGGAACTGCAGATTGTGTTTTGATTAAAAGACTCAGCTGCTGCAGCAATAATTAATATTTTTTTAAAGGAAATACTGACTGCTTGTTTTTGTTTTATAATTACATGCATTGTTCAGTTGTTCATTGCAAAGGACAATTACTGTTAAGGTCATAGTTGGATATTTCACTAATGAAGAAAATCAGAAACACTTTGTTAAAAGGAAGAACTAATTTGATATAAACATGTTGATTATTAATTTAAAAATGAGCCTTTTCCCTTTTAAATATCGTGATAATTATCATATGGTGAACCTTTTATCATGATATTATTGTACTGCGAGTTCTTGGTATCGTTAAATCCCTACTAGACAATATGTAGGTTTTGCACTTAGTGGGACTTCAAAGGGGGTGTTTTTCCCTGTGCATGCAGATGTACTGTCTTCCATTGAAAAAGAATTTGGCAAGAAAATGGAAAGTTAACAGCACAAGGCATTTACATACAGGCCACCATCAATTTATGTGATTAAGAATCGACATCTTCCACTTTTCAAACTCATCTTTGATATGCACTAAAAGTCGGCTGATTTTTGTGATGTTACCTGAATACTGAGGTGAAAATACACGCAGAAGTGGGGATATTTCTACCGCCTGGTACTAAAAACCAGCCCTGCCTAGCTTACAAGGATATTCATACTCAGTGCCAAACCGAATCCATCATTTTCTTTCAGAGATTTTTGTCTGGCCAGATTCTTGTACAATCTACGTCTTGAAAATGAATGGACGATGCTCATGCAGTGCTCTTCATTGGTGCTGTGTTTAGCCCGTTTGTTTGACGTTGCCACAGCAACAGCAGAATTATTGATCACCACTTGTTCTTTTGTCTGGAATGTTATTCATGATAATTGCTTGGTATTTCAAAGGAGAACGCCAAGGCCTTTAAACATGCTATAATTTTACATTTTTTTCTAATTACACAAAGATAGAGGAAGTACCAATTTCTTCTCAGACTACTGAGTATGTTATTTGTTGGTCTAACCTACAAAAATACTTAACCCTTTGGGCTTTGGCACTTTAACGTAGATATTTAAGGTTACAGCTTTGTATCTAGCAAAATACAGAACAGCATCTATTTACACAGTGTCACTCATCAGAGCCTTTGATCTCTCTCACCATCTTCAGGCAGCAAACATTGCCTGGGAATTCCTGTGTGAAAACAAGCCCCATACTAGATGATTCCCACTCTGCATGCACTCAATGGTGGAATGAACTACCCAAAAATGTCTGAGTACCTCATGCTTTAAGACCCGTCTTTCCTGGGAACACCTGCCCTCATCCTGCCACTGACCCTTCCCAGGGTCGCATGCAGCCGACTTCATACTTAAAATGATTTTACAAAAACCATCACGACCTGATGCTCAGCACTTGTATTCTGCAGACAGACATAGTTGCTACTTGATTTCCTTGGTGTTATTTGAATGACTTTTTATGTAATGTTATAAATGGTGTTTTGTATAGCCTCTCTTCAAATAACTGTCTTGCAGTTGTTACTGGTTGTTACTCATAGGTGGCTCAGAATAGCATCAGATATATCAAAGTTCTGGTAGGCTCCGGCCCCCCCGCGACCCAGTAGGATAAGCGGGTATAGATAATGGATGGATATCAAAGTTCTGGTAGGCTCCGGCCCCCCCGCGACCCAGTAGGATAAGCGGGTATAGATAATGGATGGATATCAAAGTTCTGGTAGGCTCCGGACCCCCCGCGACCCAGTAGGATAAGCGGGTATAGATAATGGATGGATATCAAAGTTCTCAGAAGATGTTTGTCCCTATCTAATGTGTGACAGTCTAATGTGATACAGACCCCCAAAGATTAACCTACAGCCCAAAAACACACAAACTGGAGAAATAAAAAGACAGATACTTCACTGGATAGCTTGAGGTTTTCTCTAGCTGTATTCTTAGTTACAAGTAAGTCGATGGTAGCTAAAACACTACCGTATCGTTTTCCATCACCACATCTGTAGTAACGTACAAATAAAAGGTTAAATTTGAGTGCTCCATCTAGTGTAACAAAAATATGGCAGTAGTACATTTATCAACAAGGCACCAAAGGCATATTGTAAAATTGTTTTGTTCGTACTTCTGTTTCATTTTGACGTTAAAATCCTAGGCCTGGTCGGTGAAGTGCTTACAAAATAAAAGAAATGCTAAATGAAGAAAGTACTCTGAGGTTACGTCTGACTCTGCATGTTACTTTCCTCTGGTTCTTCTCAAATGCATTAAACATGTGTGACATTCTGGACAAAATGTAGACATCTTCAATCAGATTACATTAACAACCTGGTCAGTGTGAAATAAGTGAGTCTTATAACTGGGAGAGGTGGTAATATAGTGACCAATCTGACCAAATATAAAAAATAAAAATAATATTAATAATAATAATAATAATAATAATAATCACTGTCTCAGTTTGCAGAGGAGGAGCATGACAGGAGAAAATAAGGGATGTGTTGCCCAAGGTGGTTGGCGCAGGGGAAAGTACAGGAAGCAGGAGGAGTCTGATCATCAGCCAAGCCCTCTGGTTGTCCAATGAGCTCAGTGGAGGTGAGCGTTGAGGTCGTACTTCTCACAGAACTTGTCTGTGAAGGGGATGCAGGTGAGCAGCTCACACCACTCACACTTGATGGGGTAGACGTAGAAGAGCACGGCCAGACCAGCCAGCAGTCCCACGAACACCAGCAAGGCGGCCATGATCTGGCAGCGCTTGCGGTACATGTCTATGCGGCCGAAGCTGATGTAGGGCAGGAACGCGAAGGAGAGGAAGAAACCCGAGATGAAGCCCGAGATGTGGGCGAAGTTGTCGATCCAGGGCAGCAGGCCGAAAGCAAAGAGGAAGATCACCACGCACAGCAGCTTGGCCAGGGCTCTCCACGGCCGGGCCAGGATCTGCCAGCTCTGGATGAGCTCGACGAAGAGGCACGCCAGGATGCCAAACTGTGAGCCTGCTGGGCCAACCTGACAGACCCGGGGACAGAGGACAGGGACACTTATCACTCACCGAAAAGGGCCGAAAATCACTCTTCATAAATCATCCAAGGCCAAATATACCCAATTCTTCATTTCAAGGTTTAGCTACACTACAGCTGTATCTTTGAATGAGATCTCAGTACAAGTGATCTGAGAGTAGACAGCAGATAAGGGCAGCATGTGGCTAAATAGCGATTACTTTTTGCTTTTATTCAGAGTGACTTGCTCTAGCTGACACATTCATTCTGCTGCCAGTTATATTTCTGTGTTCAATGGAGCAATACAACAGCGATTACCTTCGTTTAGGTTTTTTATTTCCAGGCCTTTGGTCACAAGCCTAGCTTCTATCCACTATACCATCTGTTGCCCTCTAGCCCTACGGACTGCACAGATTTAGTTGCACAGACACAGAAACCACCTGGGGCTAAACGCTGGTATTTTGTGCGAGTTATGAACTGTCAGCCCAAAAGCTATTGGCCCATCCAACCTCAGCTCGGTAGGGCAGAAAGATGGCGCTGGCCAGGTTGCCGGTGATGCCGCTCAGGATGTAGATGATGGAGATGCGCAGCCAGCCCGCCAGCTTCTCCAGGTCCCTCAGGATTGTCATCTGGAAGCACACTGACACCAGACAGTGCAGGATCCTTGATCGGGACCGAACACAGCAGGTCAGATTAGGCGAGCTGATGATACACAATTAACATAAACCATTCCTACGTGTAAGGTCATTACGTAGACCAGGGTTTCCTAATCGGACCCTCGGGGTCCCACAGACAGTCCACGTTTTTGTTCCTTTCCAGCTTGTGGCAAAAATGTGAACTGTCTGGCAGAGAGCTCAGAGGGAACAAAAACACGGACTGGCTGTGGGTCCCGGATTGGAAAACTCTGATGTAGACTTTTTGTCTTGCAAATGCAACTTATACATTTTAAGCATTGCCAACATTGATGTTTACCACTATCCTAGCCAGACACTTAAGAGGGCCCCCTCTGTTGGCCACAAACAGTCACTACACTAAATATTATACAAACACATTCCTTATTTAAGAGATGCTGAAGTAACATATTCTGCTAACTAGCTATGATCTTCTGGCATGAATTTCTAGCGATTGTATCCCAGGGATGCTGCAAAAAAGATAGGAAATCTCCTAACAGAAACACGGCCTAAGCTGAGCAGTATCTTCATGCCTGATACGGGGGCAGCGAACGCTGAGGTTCTGACTGAGAGGAAGCGTCTTCTGCGTGCCCAAACCCATGTAGAGGGCAGCGCGTGTCCCCACATTGCGCACTCGTGCCACACTCACCCGGCGTGCAGAAAAAGCGAGAGCCACAACCTATAGAACTGGTCTGGGATCTCTGGGTTGAGGAACGGAAGCAGTCCGCACACGTCATCCATGCAGTGAACCTGGAAGAGGCGGAATGGCAAAGAACCGCAGTGGATGTCACTTTGGGTCGAGAGGGCGTTAGGCACCACTGCACATTAGTGCGTTTGTTAAAATAAACATACTCACACAACTGTCAGTACTAATGCTAATACAGCTGTTATTAAGTAACAATACTGTACATTGAGAAACTTAGTTTACACTACATTTTTACATGTTGCATCACCATCTTCATTGGGGCCAGGTAATTGCCTACACCAGTTCCTTAACCGCTACACTACCTATTGCCCAATAATGTACTGACTGCATGGATTTCATTACACTTAATTGTTCCCCAGAGCGATTGCTGTAATTTTGTATCTGTTATAATTTCCTGCACTACCGGTGGTTGCCGTGGAAACACAGAAGATCTCAGGCTGAGGCAGAGAGGAATGCGGTGAGGGGCCCACGGTGCATCGTTACAGGATAACTTCTCTGACAGCTTTCCTTTCTCTCCTTCCCTACAGTAAAATCACTGCAAACTCTAACAGCTGTCAGACAGCTGGACCCACTCGGCTAAGTTCTGAAGTACAGCTCGTCTGGGCCCCTGCGACTTGAAGTGGACCTGGCACCGATTCCTGGAAGCGGGTAATGGCGTATGAATGATGCGGTCGGTTGTACTGTCAGACCCTACGAAATGACTGCCTGATATCCCCACTGCCCCGATAGCAAATCAGCCGCATATTACCCTGTTTACATAAGTACACAGCTTATGTGCCATTAGCCAACCCCTCTGCTTGCATTCCCATCCTGACAGTTACCGCCAGATGGGAACGAAACGGCTATATGGGAAAATGATCATAATAACGGCTAAATGAATCTACCATAAATGTAGGAACACGGCAGTGATGACTCAGCAGAAAATAGAAAAAACATGCTCTTGGAACAATATGACGTCTCAGCATTTTACATTAGTGTCAAAAGGAGCGTTCAGATAGACCTGCTGGGGGAAGCGGGTACGAGAAGCAGCCCCCTGTCCGCTCACCTGGGAGCAGAGGGTGGCTTCTTCATGGAAGTAGCCCTTCATGAAGTCACAGTACTCTCGAGATGTAATTTCACACCTGCACGAGCGGGGCGGAAGGAGCATATTCAGCGTTCAGTTTGTACACATGAAGCATGAGGCAGCAGCCAGAAGTCAGAAGCTGCCTTGGTATTCAGCAGCTCATTGCAATGCAAAACAGAAGATGCAAAAACGTGCATCAGCATCCATCACGTAAATGACACTGTAGTGCAGCAGCTGTCTGAAACAGAACTGTATGTCAGTAACCCAGCAGGATGGTACATCCCTGCTCATAGCTGTATGCCAGTAACCCAGCAGGATGGTACATCCCTGCTCATAGCTGTATGCCAGTAACCCAGCAGGATGGTACATCCCTGCTCA
>JABFEB020000092.1:16138827-16155503 GCA_019775895.2 Stomatorhinus ivindoensis | reverse complement strand
GTATTACATTGTAGCGACTTCCCAAACCCTGACGGGTATCTAGGCTGGCACTGTATTACATTGTAGCGACTTCCCAACTTCTAAATCTACATAGCAGATCCGCGGATCGCCCTATCAGCCGAGGCGAATCCGGTGTGCCCCACTGTCCGGGATTAGTGGGAGTTCAGCAATAGGAGGCACAGCCCAGGAGTAATCTAAATAACAGAAATGTCATGACTAAAACTGCCATAAACATCTTTAATTAAATCGGAGTCAGATATAATTCGGTCCTTACCTAAAATGGGTAAGTAACTTTACAGGAGTGCTCGGAAGGACCCACACGCATTTCAAGCCTTCGGCTGTCCAATTGGATTCCGCCATCGGGCCAATGGACAGTTCCCCTACAGCTGCTATTTGACAGACGGTACTTGGGGAAAGCAATCGGAGTGCTAGAACTCTTGGCAAACTTAGGACCTTTGTGTTACCCACTGAGAGTGAGAGATAAAGTCATACAGCTTTTCCAAAGTTTCAACAACAACCCATTAAATCACTTACTTAAATACTGATCACTATATTTGTTTTTCAAAAATGAATGATACAAAATTCAAGAACCTTTGCAAACGTAGTTCCATTTTTGGATTCCGCTCAATGAGTTTCAGTGCGATGGTTCTCATATTCCAATAGAATTTGCAGCTACATTCATTAATCATCTGACTACTCCAACAGTTAATCTGAGTGACTTTTTGTGACTTAGTTCTTCACATTTAGATGAAAAAGACAAAAAACATGCATAATTCCATTTAAAGAGGATTGGGCAAAAGTGAGTCTCTTTGTCAGTCTGTACAGTGTCATGCTTCACTGCTTCTTAGAGATGTTTGATCACCATTGTGTGAGAATGCGCAAAAGACACAATGGAGTTCATTGACATCCAGGGGCTTCAGATTAAATAAGGTCTTCTTCTGTTGAGCTACAGTGAATCAAGATGGAAATTACATATAACTGCAGCATATGGAAGAAGAAAATGTTGTCAGAAAAATGGCCCAATTAGTTGTTCAACTAAAGCCCCACTCCCATGTTTCAAAGGCATTCAAGGCTGCATTGTTAACAGTATGAAAAAAAATACGCTCCGCTGCACAAAAGAGCAAGTAATCCTGTTAGATGTGTTAAAATGTGTTAAAAAAAAAACAGTTCTGGTTCATTTCAAGCACATATGACACAGAACAACATCAGTAGTAAAGTTTAGAAACTTCTTAAGAACTTAATCTCAGTCCAACTCTAATGGAAAAACTCTTGGTCTATAAGATCTTGATCATTTGTGACAACAAGCACTATCTAGAAGGGACGTTTAGGTAACTGGATCTGACTTCGCTACCACCTCCACCTCCCACTCCACCCTGCTAGATAAGACGCTACGCTTTGACCCCGCAAGTCCAGAAGTGTGAAGAGCAATCACCAGGAAAAAAGGCCTGTTGAGGACTAGTCTTACATCACAGCTGGTTACAACAAATAGACCTCTTCAAATCTTTCCATAAAAGCATTTTGAGTTACAATGATTTGTCATGTAATAGCAATATTTTGTATATGTAATAAATATTTTATAACACTATATAACATCATTGATCTTAACATACAATGTTCCCAGCCAAACACAATGACTTTTTCATCCAGCATCTCCATTCTTGTCAAAACAGGTTCTTCTTTTTGGGCAAGCAGCCCACAACAATGTCTCCCCATGCCCCACAGCAACCACAGAGTAATGCATCTCCAAATCTCCATGCGATACAGCCCCAATGCTCTTACTGCTCCTCAGCTACCCAGTGGAAAGGCCAGCAGAGGACCAGACACACCCCAGAAACCTACTATGCAAACACGTATCCAATGGGAAGTCACCAGATAATCCCATACTCACACCAGCCCACAACTGCTGTGTAAGGGGAGGAGTGCAGATCCAGTGCAACAAGTGTTAAGCCCAGATACTATACACATGAAAATAGAGGTTTTAAGTTGGGAATAAAAACTATGTATGAACCTAGTGCAGTTCACAGGCGCCATGTGCTTCTAATTTCAGTTCAGCCGCCCCAAGTTCAGCAGTCAGATTTAATCATCCGCAAACAGCAAGCCGATGACTGTTGCACTTCTTTTGTCAATGATTTGGATATTTCTTGATAGCCATTCCTAACTTCTTCTTCCTAACTTCACCTTGTGAGGGAAAATGATGAATAAAATACTCATTATGGCCAACAAAAATCTCAAGGAGGGTGGACAGCCTGCCACAGGGATATACAAATTATGTCGGAGGGCCCCAGGGTCTGTCTGCCCACTGTGCCAAAGATAGTGCAATCAAGCATGTAGATGCTATTTATAACCCTCGTCTCAGGAGCACCGCCCACTTCATCCATATTATACCATCAGCACAATCATGTCACAGCTCAGGTCAGAGCCTCCACACCCAACCGTTCAGGTTTTTAAAGGACCAGGGCTGCCAAACACTGAGAAAAACACATTAAATCCTCCACGTAGGGCAGAGCTGCTTATTTTGATGACCCTACTGTCCACATGGTTTATTTCTGATCTGTGATCTACCGCTAGGAAGTATCGGGCAGTAGTATTTTAAGGTTCTCGTTTTTATTTTTAAACGTGAAACAGTGAAACCTGTGAAACAGCAGACAGTGTACGAGGGATTCTGAAGAGTGCCTGTCAACTGTGGACCTCCACTGATTCTGTCCATTTACTATCAGGACAAATAAGTACACTTTCGGCTCGGAAAAACAAAATGCTGCATCAATTTATAGACAAAGACTGATGATGAGAGCAATGGGAGACGTCCTCTCTACCCCTCCTTCAGGCATTAGAGACACATCAAAGGCCGTCCTTGACATCTTCTGAGATTAAGGGATGAATTACATCTCAGACCACCAAAGGATCAACTCATATCTTTATCACCTTTCTTCTCTAAAGCAAAATCAAAACAATCGAGATGAAAAACAATCAATAAATATTAAAAGTGTGTCCCATTTGACAAAGAGGCCCTCGTCCTGACCCAAAGCCCCCCCCTCACAGCAATCATAATAGGACAGGAGAGCGTTTGAAGACTTTCTGCTCTGCTGCTGAAGATCCTTGAGATTCCTGCACAGCTCCCCTTAAGCTCTGGCAGGAAGGAGGTAGACACAGTCTGATCAGAGGGTCTGGGAAAAGGAGAACATGCCTCCCACATGCCTCCCATGGCCTCCAGGGCACCAAGCGCCGGCTGTGAAATACACCCGGCACGTTGCGTCACAGCTAATTTACCATCCCGCCGAAAACAAGTCAGAGCCACTCCCTGTCGCTTCTAAGACGTAACGGAAGGAGGCGAAGCTGGGAGCAGGGAGAATCGGGCTCACACAGTCAAACAGGAAACACACACAGCGGGGGCAGGCAACCCTTCCTTTGAATATCCGCTGGCCAAAAGTAGGGGGGGGGGGGGCAATTCAGAACACCCCCAGACACTGGAGCGGCAAAAGCCAAGAATCCCAAACAGAGCGAAGGAACCAGGGTTGTGTATGGATGGTAGCATTGTCTCCGAAATTTATAGTTATATTTGCAAGAGATATTTTTTGCAAGTTTCAGTTTTGCGTTCAAAGGCTATTGACCTCACATTTCCTGTTCTTTTCCAACTGCCCCCCCCTCCCCACACTTTCACATCGACAGTCAAATGCAAATGAGTGCCTGGTCATTATCACAGCCCTTTTATTGTCAAGCCCCTTTGCACAACTACGTGTAAAATGCATTTCAGTGCAAGGCTGAGGAGGTAGCCCTGCACACACAGGGATATCGGCATGGTTAATAAACAGAGGCCGTTGTGCAATAAAAAAGCTCTGGGGCTAAATAGAACTTTAAATTTCCACGGAATATGTGAAATTAACCAAGCTCTGGACTTTGTAAAATGAAAGGAATACAAGTAATGTGCACAATTCCCAATTTTCAACACATTTTAAGGTTAAAATGGCACAAACAACGCACAGGCATGTCATACAACAGCAGAGCTAAAGCCCTGAATCCACGGCGATACGGCCCTGAGTAATCTTCCCATGAGAGGACTTGCCTGTCTTTCCATTTGTTAATTTGTCAGTCCTTGTGGGATTGGTCTGAACTCATCCGTTGTAAATGAATGCAAAGGAGCTTTGTCTGAAAAAGCTGCAGAACAAGTTGGTTAGCCAGAACGGAATGGAAATAAACATGGATGCCTGTCTATTTGCCTGTGTGAAATTCCAGTAGGCAAAGATACCGCTGTAAGGAGGTAAAAGAATACGTAATGGCATAGTGCCGCGATAAAATAAAGGTCTACACGTACAAACTAATCCTGAAACACCAATGAAACGCAGGATAGGTATAATTCAAACGAAGGACAGCATTTTGGAATTCATGTCTTCCAGTATCATTCAAACTGATGAAGGCTCGTTAGGTTACATCTGGCTGCATCTGGTGCTTCACCAGGTTCTGCAAAGGATAAACGTGGTTCTCTTCCATTTCAGATGGGCTTTCTGATCACTGAGTCACAAGTACAGTGGAAACGCCAATAGTGACGCTCATACCAAGACAGTCTGTGGCACTTTTGTCCCAACAGTGAACTTAGTTCATGAAAAGTACATATAGAGGCAATACTGCATGGGTGAGACCTCAAAATATGTGGTGAATAGAGTGACTAATTACCCACAGAGTACACCCTCCATTAATTCAGCTTCCTATGAGAGCATGAAACTATAAAAATACGTCACTGACACCTCAACACAGCCTCATGATGAAAAAAAATAAGTCCTATAACTTCTAACTGCTTTCATTGACAGAGGTGGCAAACCAGTGACAGAGATGAGCTTAGAGCAACATAAATGCAAATAATTGCAATTTCCACACACTGCATGCACTGGACATTCTCAGAGCTGCACTGACTACTAAAATCAAAGTGGAGAAAATCGATAGCCACGTGGCCCTTCATGACCTCCATTACTCTTCATCTCTGTCACCGGTGAGCCCTACAGTGCTTGCAGGGTGCAGGGATGGAAGCTGGATACCTTCCCTAGTAGAACATCCCTGGGTTCAATTATGGGGGCTGTTGTCAGGGTAAGGTATTGTACCCGGAGGTAGAATCTGCAAGTTAAAGTACAATTTTCGATGCCCACGCTCACAAGACAACGTCAGATCTAACCAGTGCCTGGGGTGTCAACATGCGTTTATGTTTTTAATTGTTCTTTTTTGGGGGTGGGTGGCAGCGTGGGCTTGAAATTACAACCGCGATGCCACGTGCCCAAAGTTCGCCTACACAGGTGTTTTTCACATTTAACTCACAGTGAAAGACTGCGACATTTGCAGGATCGTTCAGAAAAAGAATAAATTAAGGTTTAGTCCACTTACCTTTGTCTTAAAAAATGTCACGTTTTTATTTTTTATACATTGTACTAATGTCTACTAATCCCTTTTAATCACTTGTCTAGTCCTAGGCCCATGTATAAGCTGTTAGACCTAACTACACATTCATGTGCATTTTATTGCACGACTATGAATACAAGTGCTCGCCATCCATTCATCTTCCGGCTGCCCAAACAACACATGGTTACGTTGACTTGTTCGATAAAATGTCCCTTGTCCGATAAAAAAAAATGCATTTACAAATTTTACACAGCCTACGACAAGCTCTGGAAATCAATTTTATCAACTAACCAACTTTAGCCTAATTCAGTCGTTCTGCACTGTAAAGAGAAATGAGTCTAGTAGACATGGCGCCGTTTCCACAGTAAAATTTATTTTACTATCTAATTAGGCAAAAATATTTTATGCATACATATGCCTACTTTCTAATGTAAACATGTTATTTTATTAATTCGGTGCCTCAACACACCAGCCCTGTAATCTAATACAAATTAAAATCATACCAGGATGTATTGCAGTGGATTCAAGAGGCATCCTGAGTTTTTCTAGCAACCACGACGCTGCCAGTGTGATTTACAAAGCCAATGATTAACAGTAAAACAAACAAATGAGAAGGAACAACAAACTGTAAACCTCAAAGAGCTTTCCGTAGAACGGATACTGGGAGAAAAACTCGGGAAGAGGACACGCAGAATGAGGAGGGAAGCACTTTGGGAGCAATCAGAATATCTCAATGAACACACTCCAGCCAATTATAACAAGGGGGATTTAGGCATGAGGTAATAAACGGGCTCAAAAAGTCGTACAGCTACAAGACAATAAACAAAAACAGCCGGGTGACGGTAATGGACCAGTTGGTTACTCGTGGGCGAGTCTGGGAGCTGCGAGTGGGCGCAGAATAAGAAACTGCCTTTCAACTATAATACTGGTTGTTAGTTTATGTTAAGGCAGAGCTCTCTAAGTATAATAACAGACCGAACTCAGGGTGCATACTTCAAGATCACGTATGTTATTTTATAACTAAGTTTTAATGACTGCAGGTTTCTGCTGGGCTGGTGAATGGCGATTATATTTCTCCTTTTATTTGAAATTCACTTACGGTGTATTTTATGGACTCCTGGCTCGGTATTTCAGCGTGTCCTCTCAGCCGTGAGATGACTTGCACGTTAAATAGGCAGCGGCTGAACACGAACGCGAGTCACTCCAGATACAGTGCGATCTATTTAAGGCCGGTAGCGCTACCCTGGTCACAAAGTAGCTTTTAACTCCCCCGAACGTTACTATGTGATCGAAATATTGAACCTGGATAGTAGTCTAAATAAACCAATCAACCACCTTACGTTTCATTAGGAATATCCTAGCTTGATTATTTGAATATGTTACAGAATGCATATGTAAGCATTAATTCTGGTCGTAATGCTGGATCAAAACATCAACAGTGAAATTAATATATTGCTTCCAGTGCTAACAAGACATGGATGACATTCCAGGGAGACCAAGACATAGATACCTATCTGAGCACCAAAGCAAGCAAGCAACTTACCCTTAACGTAGATATGTGGGCGTTCAAATCTTCGTCAAATAATTGAAGCCGGCTTTAACGTGCTGGGATTCCGTGTGCCCAGATGCGTATTATCTGTCAGTTCATAATCGCAGGGTCCAGCCAGAAGTCAACTGAAAATCATGACCGTAAGATCTGTAGTAGCCCCGGAACCGCGAAGCAATCACCAGCCAAAGCCCGCAGTTACGCACACGAAGCATGCGAAGCTGAAGCGTGCAGATCCCGGGAAATGGTTGAGGATTTCCCGTCCTGCTCCTTGCAGCACCCGGCACATTCCCACACAGCCACGGCAGCCCTACCAAGCTGAATTTCTGTCAGTCCCGTAGTTTCACTGACTATGAGCCCCGCCCATGAGAAAGAATGACAACGGGTCTGATGTAATGGCCGAGCTGCTGTCATAAGCCGCAGCCAATCGGTGCGGCTCAGTCAACGCAGCGCGGCATATAGATGTTAAGGAACGACCGGATGACCATCACTAATAGAGACCGGGGTCTACTGGGGGAGAAAAAGAAACTGTAGCCCAGAAAGACTATGAATCAATTCATTGTCATGCATCTTAAGGTGGCATCTGAAATATCTGGAACGAAGAAATGCATTCATACAGATTATATTTAACTGTGCATTTAACCTTTTAACAGAGAAATAATACATAACATCACATAATTAAAATTATATTAACAGAAATAATCATTAAAATATCAGGACTATTTTACTTTTACAAAATAAAAACATATTCCTAAATGCTACAGATTCACCTTATGGGCGACATAGGTGGTCTCTCCAGCCAGCTTCACTTTTCCTCAGTTGGGGGGGTCCTTCAATCAGTTAGGCCTCAATTCTCCAAGATGAGAATTTCGATGCAGTTTATTTTGTATCTTCTAAAATATGTGACTGGACTCTAGTCTCCACCATGGTTCCTGGTATGCGGAGTTTGCATGTTCTCCCAGTGTCATCATAGGGTTTCCTCTGAGTACTCTGGTTTCCCTCCAAGGTCTAAACATATACTGAGGTTAATTGGAGTTGCCTAATTGTCCATAGCTGTGCATATGTGAGTGAATAGGGTGCGAGTGAATGGTGTGTGAATGTGCCCTGTGATTGGTTTGCATCCCATCCTGCGTTGTTCCCTGCCTTGAACCCATAGCTTATGGGATTAGCTCTGAACCCCCCATAACACTGAATTGGACAAGCAGGTTCAGAAAATGGATTGGAGGATGGATGAATGGATGGATGGATTGATGGATGGATGGATAATTCAAGTAATAATGTAATGTAAGGTTTCTTGTGGTACTCTTATCCTGTGAATATATGTTATATGGACAAAAGTACTGGGACACACCACTCATTGAATTCAGGTATTCCATTCCAAACCATTGCCACAGGTGTATAAAATCAAGCATTCAGTCATGCAGGCAGGGTTACAAACATTTCTGAAAGAATGAGTCATTCTGAAGAGCTCAGTGAGTTCAAGCGTGGTGCTGTCATAGGATGCCACCTTTGCATTAAATGTGATGAGATTCTTCCAGCTAGATATTCCAACGGTCAACTGTAAGTTGAATTATTGCAATGCGGAAGCATTTAGTAACAACAGAAACTCAGCCACGAAGTGGCGGACCACGTAAAGTAACAGAGTGGGGTCACCGAGTGCTGAGACCCATAGTGTGTAAAAGTCGTCAACGGTCTGTTAACTCAGTAACTGCAGAGTTGCAAACTTCCTCTGGCATTAACCCCAGCATGAAAACCGAGCGCGAGGAGCTTCATAGAATGGGCTTCCATGGCCGAGCAGCTGTATGCAAGCCTCACATCACAATGGCAAGTGTGGGATGGAGTGGTGTAAAGCACGACGCCACTGGACTCTGGAGCAGTGGAAACATGTTCTGTGGAATGATGAATCACGCTCCTCTGTCTGGTAGTCTGGGTTTGGCAGATACCAGGAGAACGTTACCTACCTGACTGCATTGTGCCAACTTAATGTTTGGTGGAGGAGGGATAATGCTATGGGGTTGTTTTTCAGGGGTTGGGCTGGGCCCCTTAGTTCCAATGAAGGGAACCCTTAATGCTTCAGCATTCCAAGACATTTTGGACAATTTGATGCATCCAACTTTTTGGGAACCGTTTGTTGACGGCCTTTTGCTGTTCCAGCATGACTGTGCCCCAGAGCACAAAGCAAGGTCCATAAAGACATGGTTGCTGTGCTCACATGGTTGCTGTGAGCTTGCTGTGGAAGAAGTTGCAGCAGCAACGCAGGCGGTGTGGACAAACATATGGATAAGCACAGCAACGTGGGCTGTGTGGACAAAGGCACGGATCAGCGCCGCAGCAGCAACACGGGCTGTGTGGACAAACGCACGGATCAGTGCCGCAGCAGCAACGCGGGCTGTGTGGACACACGTATGGATCAGCGCAACAACACGAGGGGTGTGGACAAACATACGGATAAGCACAGCAACGTGGGCTGTGTGGACAAACGCACGGATCAGCGCCGCAGCAGCAACACGGACTGTGTGGACAAATGTATGGATCAGCGGCGCAGCAGCAACGTGGGCTTTGTGGACAAATACAGCGATCGGCGCAACGTCAGCTATGCACCAGACATGATGCACACGCCACGCCGCCGAAGTGTCTCGGGCCTTATCGATAAAACAACTAGTCATCTTACAAGACTAGATGGCGATGATACATTCAAGTAGAACAACGTAGTCAATCAGGCAGTCACATGGTTTCACTTAATATTTAAACACTGACAATAAATATCAGATATAAATCATCCATCCATCCATCCATTTTCTATACCCACTTATCCTACTGGGTCGCGGGGGTCCAGAGCCCATCCCAGAAGCAACAGGCACGAGTCAGGGAACAACCCTGGACGGGAGGCCAGCCCATCGCAGGACACACCCACACACCATTCACACACACAGACACACCTATGGGAAATTTAGAAACACCAATCAGCCTCAGCATGTCTTTGGACTGTGGGGGAAAACCAGAGTGCCCAGCGGAAACCCCACGACGACACAGGGAGAACATGCAAACTCTACACACATGCAACCCAGGCAGAGACTCGAACCCAGGTCCCAGAGCTGGTACAGCTAACCACTGCACCACTATGCTGCCCCCAGATATAAATCATTAAACATCATATTAGACATACATATTTATGAAAGTATCTTAAGAAAAGAAACTGTAAATAAATTAAAGGATTAAATAGGCTTTAATGTGGTAATGTTGTAAATATCAGGGTATTTAAATGTGTACAGAGATATTTTTGAAGGACACATGAAAGACTATGGTGAAGAAGAACAATAAACTACAGGAAGCATCTCAATGGGCAGGAAATGGATTTCAAAAATAAAACAAAGAGATAATAGTGTCCAGCTGCTTTTTCCTTACGGACAAAAATAACTATATTTCCTCAAACAGCATTATCAGTCTTTAATGGCGGAATTTCTACCTCAGCAAACCATCCATTTCATGGCTAATTTGATGATCGTTCTCTGATGTTTTGTACATATACCTGAGTCACTGAAGTGTGATTTTTTTTCCCCCCATACTGCCAGTTAAAATGGTTCAGTTGTGATTTTAACTAGCGCATTACAATCAGTGATGTTATATCACATATGTTATTTTTAAGCAGTGCAGAATTTAAAAATGGGCCACAACAGAGTGTTAGTAAATGTATGTAAAAAGAAACAGACTCGTATTCCAGCACCAAATTAAATGTTAAAATTATACAAAATCTTTGGTATTAAAAATCCTTACATATTCTGACCCCCTACCCTTGGGGATATTAAAATGTATTCCTGAATAATTAAACGAGGTTTACCACACTTATCATCAAGCAATCCCAGCTTGGATATTTGGTGTAAAAATGTTAGCTATCTAGGTCAAGCCCCACAAATGTGAGCACATGCAGCGCCAGACAGCGTGAGTCAGGCCAGAGGCTGCCTTTGTTATATAAACCCCACATGTGGGTCCTCCATTTGATAATAACAGACCTTCAGTTTAATAATAATAATCATTGGCACTGCAGACTTTTTATTCAAAACAACTCACACAGCTTACAACCCTGCACCTTTTTTTTACATTTGTAAAAGCACTGACCCTCGCAGGATTTGGACTTGGGGGGTGATAGAAACGCAGCCATTCCTTTTAGCAGCCATCAGCTCCGTTATGCCGAGGATGCTGCTGCACCTCACGTACATCTCGCAGCTCTGAAGTCCTCCACGGCGCATTCGGGAAAGTGTCGAGGCTTGTTGCTCACCATTCCCGCGTCCTTTTCTTACCCACAGATTATTAGTCACGCATGTCACTGCGCATCGTCCTGTCATACTTCAAATACGCCTTCAAACCGCTCAAATTATCACATCTTCCAGTGGCTGCGTGGCACCATCGAGTATCCAATATGGAGACCTTCCGCTTTCACGAATAAATCCAACAGAACGGCAAATCTGCACCAGCCATGATGCACACGCCGCGCCGCCGAAGTCGGCCATGGCAAACCATGTTAAGCAACTACCTTGTAACTAGGTGCAAGAACACTGTGCATGCTTAAGACATATAATCATCACTAAAGTTCTTTATAGTCTTACTTTTAGTCCAGTAGTGTGAAACTGCAGGTTATATATTGTAGTCTTGTGTCTACAAAAACGAGAGCAGTACCCATCGCGTTCAGGGTGCACTCCTTTGTTGTGCCCTGTCTTGCCTGTGATAATCCCCAGGCCCCACAACTCCTGTCCAGGATTAGCAGTAGGAAGAATAATGGATGTGGGTGAATGTTTTGACTCGTGTTGAAAGGCATGCAGTGTGTGCAGTTTGGTATTCTAGTGATATGCTCTGTGACTCGAGATTTATTTAGTCAAATTAATGGAATACAGATGGATTACATTAAATATTAAATCTAAAAGCAGATGGCAGAAGAAAAAATGTTAGCAGTTGCTGTTTTTAATTAGCAATAAAATACTCACATGTCATCCTGCACAGTATGTTTGCAGTTGTGACAAGTACGAGTTTATTTGAGCAGTGATGCTACCTATCATCTATACCTTTTTCTCAGCACATTGACTCTGGAGTCTGAGCCAGGAAGCATGGAACACCAGATAGGGGACACGCTACATTGGATGCTGTTCCACCGAAGGGCAAACATGGCAGTTGATTTTGAGAAACCAGTTCCCTTAATTACATGTATTTATACTGTGGAAGGTAACACAGGTTTATGGGAGTTCTGAGGGCAGAACGAAAATGATTTTTTCAGAGACATAACCGATTGGATCTTGGTCAGATGTCAGACCAACCAATCAGATATCTTGGTGCCACCTCCTCTAGTTGCTTGAATCAGCCTTCTCTACAATCTGCTTGGTCATCTCTCTAAGCCAATCATTTTTTGTTTTGGCCTCAGAAGATTTACGTGAAAGTAAAACTGCCATGAGAGTAACACACAAACACATGGGGAACGTGCAAAAACCCGACACAGAGCCGGAGCTGGTCTCCCTGTGACTCCAGCATGTTACCTTCAAATTATCAGCAGCTCCTGATATGAGCAAAATGACCTGCAAGAGAGACAGGCCTACATTTATTCCAAAGGACACTGTTAAAACAAAAACACTTTTCAGCTCACTAATGGACACCAGCAATGTTGTGAAATGTGTTTTGTCCACAATGTGGCACCGCAATACTGTAGGGATGACTGGTGTCATTTGGCATGAAAAGCTTCTCATCCTCCAATCCTGCCTTTCTTCTGGGTTTCTGCTTTCAAGCAATCAGATCTGCTGATAGCCGCAAGACTGAACGCATTAATACTGCAGTGCTTTTTCAATATACTGGAAGTAAACTGCAGCCACTGGTTTACTGAAAGCCAAGAAAGCAAGCAAATGTATCCACACAATGATGGATACGATGGCTGTCTATTACTGGGCCCCAAAATGCACCGGCGCTCACTAAGAGCAATGAAATCATCCCATAAATCCCATAAACAGCATGTATTTGGCCATGGAGTGAATGGCGGGAGAGAACAGAACAGAAAATGATGTGTGTGAGGTTTTCCTGCTGTTGCTGGGAAATTCTTTTCGGCTCCAAAAATGACTGGTAGCTTATTTATACTTTGTGGTCTCAAAACAGAAGAGCGTATATGTGGCTGTAACAAATGAGCCAGTTTTTCCGAACAGAAGACCTACATCTACACTTTGTCACTGGATGAGGAGAAGGCAGCAGGAGGCGTTCTAGCTGCCATTTCTTTCTTTTTAAGTGACTGTTCAGGACTGCCGATTTGTTATCATAATGTTGCTGCCTTTGCCGGGGTCTGTTAGCGGCACCAATCTAAGCAAAATATCACCTGACAGTTTCGAAGCTGTCCTATAACCGCAAGCGTCCACATCTGTGCATATGTACAAACACCTTGTACTTCTGTCTCCTGCTACCTGCCTCCGGAGGCAGGCTTGATGATGTCATATCTCACTACAAGCAGCCTACCTTCTGCCTCCTAAGACCGGCGTAGTAAATACTGCAGGGGTGGAATTTGCTACAAGATCAGCGTTGCCTTTACTGTGAGACGTATAACATGCGGGCGGCATTGTGGATTAATGGGTAGCCCAAAAGTCACACTCATCTCACACTGGGTTACTCGCTCTTTTTACACTGCACTTGAGGCTGCCAGTGATCCCTAAATTCCACCTACAGATCCAGGCGGAAATTTGGTGACTTTAGGAATGTGGTCTGACTGCATTGTAATGCACCGAAGGTGGAGAGTTACAGGTTACAGTTCACAATTCACTGGTTTTATGGCAGGAAGCATATTTGAGGCTAAGCAGTGGGTCACATGACGGTGGTAACCGCACAGTGGAAGAGGTGTCTGCGTGGTCTATAGGTATCTTCTGACTGAATTTAAATCCTACTGGGAACAAACCCAGTTCTAAGATAGAACAGAGAATACCTGGGAACTATGGGAATTGGTTTGCTACAATTTAAATATAAAACTGAACTACACTGTATTGCATAGGCGTTTCCATAGATAATAAAAAAAACTGACAATAAACAACACATTAATCTTTCCTCTAGTTGCATCTTACTGAATTCAGAACAGCTCCACAGATTTCCATGGTGAAGCTGGGAGCTGTGTGAGTCAATGCCCATGCCAAATATTAAATAGGATCCTGTGACACACTAACTCACTCTTCACTGTGCTACCTGCCCGAATTGATTGGTGCCATTTCAGCTCTTAGGAACCGCACGCCTGCAGCAGGGAGCGAATTTCGTGGCCTGGTGACAATTTGAGCTTTGAAAGGGACTCTGGAATAAAATGTGAGAGTGCAAAGGAATCAGCAGAGGAACAGATGAGAGTTGCCTGCCATGGAGACTGAAGCCTGGGTTTGGGTGGATTATAATGAGCGGTAATGAATGTAGCTAGGCATGAAAAAAACCACATTTAACCTCCCACTAGACTGTAAAACCATGGCATATACCATCAAAGCTGGCTTATTTTTTAATTTATAAAAAGAGCAGTTAATAATGAGCCCCTTATGTAATGCTGAACATTATGTGTCTTTCTTGCGAATATTATAACCTTATCAGACCACCTGCGATGTACCTCAGCTCTCTGGAAGTGCTAGTGAGCATATGAGTATATTTAGGCATTTGGTGAATTTCCAGCAGTTTCTTTTTTAATAGGAGAAAACAAAAAAAGTAGTCAATTAAAAGCATTTTCTCATTCTCTGGTTTCCCTTTAAACTATAAAATCCAGGCTGTCATTAAGGTAGTTGCGTAACAGTGTAGGCCTGGCAGCGAATACGTATTTCGGGGCTGAAGCCAGAGTGAAGTTGTCGTAACAAGAGGAGAACATGCGTTTGTCTACATGGAATGCTAATGATACAAGAGATTGAAAAAGAGAAAACACATCTGGACTGAGCAAATAAAAGCTCAGAACGATTAATTAATTGACTCCATTGGTGCTGATTACATTTGCTGTACAAAAATGACATACATTCGGGTGACTGGGAAGAATGTGCTGCTTTATTTGGCAGTAGCACACCTTCAATACGATGTTTACCTATCAGTAAATGGTCGATATCTCCTTTGTTCTTTCTGACACTGGTTGGCAGAGAGGAGAGGGGAAATGTAGCCAGAATTGGTATCCATATCGGACTGACAGCTCAGCAGGAAAACTCATCTTCTTGGCGTAATCTCTCATATTGATGAGCCCGTGCAAGAGGACTCAAGCTGAATTTGAGAGAGTGACCCCAAAAGCGAAGGGAAAAGCATTAAGGTCACTTGATGCCTGTCAGAAAGAGGAGGAGAGTGACTCCTGAGACGACTAGATTAGTATATGAGTAACACACCTACTCCCAAAGCGGGACCATGCAGGACTGCAGCTGATCTGAGAATTTAATATAATGTTTTAAAAATGACATCATGTTTTGAGTGAATCCTCACTCAAGTGCAATAAACACATAGATGGAACACAATGAAATTGTCATTTCCCCCCATTTTCTTGTATGATATGGATTTCATTTTTTAAATAATGAAACAGTGCACAAAACACCATAATCAAAAAACAAACACAGGCATAAACAAAATTTATTTGAATCAATTGTATGTGAATTAATAAAAATATGTATGTCAGGTTTCAGAGCCTTTCAGATGCTTTGCTGTGACCAGCTACCCAGCTACTTTGGGCTGATAGGTTGGTTGTGACTCTGGCGAGCACGTTCAACTCTGGGACCTGATGTAGCCCGATGTGTCTCTTTCCAAATCACGTCTAATCAACTACATTTACCACAGGTGAACTTTAAATAAATGTAATTAAGTGGCTGCAGAAAATTATGATCAATGGATCATAATGTGGGTCAATGCTGGTCCACAAGTTCAGTAAAGCTGCAATTTAAGGCTCCATATTTCAATGTACAACAAAATTAAAGACTAGCTCAGAATGCCTGGCCCTCCGCTTCAATCCTAAAAGTGTCCCTTCTGCCAGTCACTTTCCTCAGTGAGGTGACAGCAGCCGTCTGACGGGGCTCTTTAAGCCCAGCACATCCCACATGCCCAGAATATGCAGCTCTTTGCCAGAACCCGGTCTTAGCTCCCTAGACCATGTCCCTGAGCCAACAAGAGCTGTGGGAAGAGAGTGGCAGTGAGTGATTAGATGGGTGAAATTGACTCCTGGAGATTCCATTTACGATTGATGATCATTTTTCGCCTGTGGTAAATTTAATTGATCGGATGTGATTTGGAAAGGGACATATCTGGCTGTACAAGGCCCTTGAGCTGTAAGTGATAGTCAGAGCAACAACCACACTATCAGACCAAAGTAGTTGTTTGTAGGACTCTGCGGAGGCACAGAAGGGCACCCAAGCAAGGCTGAAGCTTTGAGGTTTAGAAGAACACAGTGGCCTCTATATAACCTTCAATGGAAGTAAAACAGAACCGAAGAGACACTTTCTTATGCCGCTTGTCCAACCAAATTGAGCAAAATGGGGAGAAAGTCAGAGACATGACCAAAACCTGAAGATTATTCAGTCAGTAGTGCAGAAGATCTCTGTGGAGATGGGAGAAGCTGCCAGAAGAGGAGCTGTCTCTGCAGCACTCCACAAATTGGGCTTTTTTTAGCAGAGTGGACAGATAAATGGCAGTCATAACATCTAGGGGACAGCAGACAGTGACATAACATCTGGGGGACAGCAGACAGTGATATAACATCTGGGGGACAGCAGACAGTGACATAACATCTGGGGGACAGCAGACAGTG
>JABFEB020000092.1:16119299-16138530 GCA_019775895.2 Stomatorhinus ivindoensis | reverse complement strand
ACATCTGGGGGATATCAGACAGTGGCATAACATCTGGGGGATATCAGACAGTGGCATAACATCTGGGGGATATCAGACAGTGGCATGACATCTGGGGGATATCAGACAGTGGCGTGACATCCGGGGGATATCAGTCAGTGGCATAACATCTGGGGGATATCAGACAGTGGCATAACATCTGGGGGACATCAGAAAGTGGCATGACATCCGGGGGATATCAGAAAGTGGCATGACATCCGGGGGATATCAGACATTGGCATGTCATCTGGGGGATATCAGACAGTGGCATGTCATCTGGGGGATATCAGACAGTGGCATAACATCTGGGGGATATCAGACAGTGGCATGACATCTGGGGGATATCACACAATGCTCACAGCCTGTTATATAAGAAGGTTAGCAGGGCTGGGCCGTCCATTTGTCGTACCGGGTGTTTTCCCAGTAGGCCATGGAGTTGTGGCCGGGCAAAATTTGTCATGGATAAAATTTTATCGTGGGTGTCTATGTGTGGTGGGCCAGTGTGGGCAAAAGCCCAGGTTGGATTTTGAATCCTAGTTCATCCCTGGTCTGAATGTGTTCTGAATGCACTGCAAACTGTCTTCAATCATGTTTATGTCTCTGCCTTTCTTTAGCTGTATTTTTTATAGTGGTGCTGAGTTTCTATTCCTTTCAGCCAGCCTGAAACTCAATAGACATTCTGGAAATGATAATGCTAAGATAATGTCCATGTAACGCTTAATTAGAGTGGCTTCTACTGCGGGTGTCCCTAGAAACCATGTTCCGTTTAATTCCCATGAGAACACACAGGGTGAATAGCCCTTTAAGTGGCATCGGTGGTGAATTTGATTCAGAATCATTGATGCAGATCGATGCAGAGATAAGCAAAAGATAGCTGTGGGCAATTTCACACTTTATTGTGTATAATCCTGGGAGGTAATTTATTTTGTGGGTCTACAGACTGAGTGAAGGAACTATTTAAGGCACAGTTTAATTTAAGGCACAGCTCTTTGCTGGTGACATAGCTTCCCAGCCATAGTAGTGGGACAGATGCACCCAGACCTTGCAGCATTTGCCAGAACCTGGTCTTAGCTGCCTGGATCGTGTCCCAGAGGCAACAAGAGCTGTGGGAAGAGAGTGGCCTTGAGCGATTAGATGGCAGACCTGCAAGTGCATCCAGGCTGCCCTGTTATCGTTAATCAGTAACAGATGAAACGGTCGAGGGCATGGGCAGCACACGAAAAAACATAATGAGCTCAGAATGGACAGTGTCAGAGGTGCATATAACACTCTCTTCATGAATTAATCAAAGAACAAACCTGGACTAAATCACCGGCCCTCACTTAAGTGCATGCATGAATTTTTGTTATCTTTAAGGTCAGCATTTTATTTTTGTTGAATTTTCTATGTACTGTGGAATGGCTTATTTCTATGTCCTGATGCTGTTTGCTGGATTTTGTCAGCTCCCATTAGGAAATGGTTTTGAGCTCTCTGGCTTGTCTTGGTCTGATGATGGCAGCCAGGATGGTCTGTGGGACACTGTAAGCTGAGAGAGTGGCAGCAGTGAGCTTCCAGCATAAACAGCACCCTGTGCCTGTCACAACGGGTTTCTCTCGACCCCCAAAAATCTGTCTCAGCGGCAGGGATGCATAATGCAAGGTCAACAGCCTGTAATCCTCCAACAGCCCCCTTTGTTGGCTTTCTGGGAAAGATTCAAAGCCCTGTAACCAGCCCGCCGACAAAACCCCGCGGTCAGAGCAGGCCTCAGCGCACACATACCCTCGCTGGGACTAGAAACTACATTTTTTCATTCATGCTACAAAAACCAGCAGGCAGAACCTGAGATGTTTGTTCTTTATTGTATGAGAGCTTGCTTGGCAGATTCACTTCTCTCTCCGATTCGGCAGCAGTCACCCACATACGGAGCTGCTTGGGCTGGCTGCTGATTTGAAAATGCATGTATTGTAGAGTGTTAACTGGAAGCTTCTCTGCTGGGTAGGACTCTGGGTCCCTGATCAGAAGGTTATTGGCTCAAAACCCCATGGCTGGCAGAGTAACAATATCACTGTTGGACCACCAAGCAGGACCCTTAACCCCAATTGCTCCAGAAATCCTGGTTAACCTTGATCGTGACTTGTACATTAGCAAAACTGTACGCTATAATAATAATAATAATAATAAAAATAAGAAGTAGAAGAAGAAGAAGATATCTACTTAAAGATATGTAAAAAGTTAAATGCTGTATACAAAGTTTTACTTCTCTGCGAGCTCCTACAATACAAAGGCATGCATTTGCTCTAATCAATGTGTAATTCAGTGGCCATTTGCCCTGTAATGGAGCAGAATCCTGTCCAGGGCTAGAATAGGGATAGCTGGATGGATGTAAGGAGCTGTACATAAGCAGAGAAGTGTCCATTCTGTTTCCTTGGGCAATAGAACAAATAAAAAAATGCTAGTTCAGACAAATGGTTAATGTGGTATAGTAATGAGGTATAGTAATGAGGTATAGTATTGAGGTACAGTAATGAGGTACAGTAATGAGGTATAGTAATGAGGTACAGTAATGAGGTATAGCAGAGGGGCTGTGATCTGTAGACATCTGCCCTCTCGTTAAGATGAGATACAGCAGTAATGTTTGAACAGAAACAACATGCATGACGACCAGACACTGTGAAAAAGGCACCTCTTGGGTAAGTGGAGGATATTCTGTGGCTGTGACTTCACTCTTAGGGACTCGGGTAGTGAGAATCAGACAGAACGTCTCAGATCGTTTCGCCACAGCAGTTTCTATCCATCTGAGAGTCATTCCTTCTGTAGCTCAGTATTGCTCACAAATGAAAAACTGAGACGACTTCTACGGCAGGTCAGACATGTCGAACTTCATGTCTTAATTTGCTGAACTCTCCTGAGGAGCAGGCTAACGTTCAGGGTGTCCACCTTCGGTAAACAGCATCTGACATGTCAAATGCCCAACAACCCCCAAAGAATCTTGGCTCTGCAGAATAATGGCATGAGAATCAAGTGGAGGGAGGTCCCAGTGTTCCGAACGTCTAATATGGGATTGTAATCTACCCTCGACATCTCCTGCGTACAAAAATCTGACGTCCCTGCGTACAAAAAAAGGAAGCCTGTTAAACAGATGGGAGGCAGGTGAGTATTTTAGGATTCGAGAGGATTAATATATTTCTTCTCTTCACAGACAGGTAGTTGTGGCTTTAGATTCATTATATGGTATCATAACGTGAGGATGGTGATGTTTATCTCTTTGTAACCATGGATATACGTCCAGATTAATCATAACATCAGGTTTCTGTAATATCTGTAATATTTGAAGTTGCAACTGTATAATTTGAAGTTTATTAGAGAACTCAAACATTGTTGAGGTTGTGGGTATACAAGTGAAAATGTGTAAAATGTGCCCTTGATGTACTTAAAAAAAAAAAAAAAAACAGAATATGATCTGAATGTGGAAAGACAATTTTCAATTCCCCTTATTAACTTGCCATATTCGAAAACCTAATTCAGCAGTGAAAATGCTTGAGACGTAACATTTTATTTGAAAAGATTATTCATTAAAACGGGCTTACTAAAGTAGAAGCTGCTAGGTGTTTTTAGCCCGGAGAAGCTGAGGTCACGGCAATGCAGCTTCCAATTAAAAATGCAAGGGCAGAGTATTGACTTTTTTTCCAACCGCAGAGGCTGGGGGCTCCGTCGCCTCACAGCCATTCATGAGGCATTCAGCTTGAAACAAAATAGACGCTATCCATGTTCTCTTCAGAGCTGTTGCATCATAATCGGGTCACTGACAGAACAAAGCGTGTGCTGCTGTGTAACCGTCAATCAGCCGGCAGCAGCTCTGAAGCCTGTTTCACAGGTTAGGCCACAATCGAGCCCCCTCTCCCACACTCTGGCAGCGTGCTGATCTGCAGTCTGCAAGGAGACGTTCAGTCAGCCTTCCTCAGTGTTCTGGGTCAGTACAGCACAAGAGAAATTTCCCAAGGCCTCTGGAAAGAGCCCCTTAAAAGGTTTATCCAGAGCCTGCAGATCCAACCTGTGTTTTGCAGCCTGACAGACATTCTTGGTGTTAATTAACTGGAAATTTACTGCGATATATATATATATATATATATATATATATATATTCTTTACTACCCTTGTCCCACAACATTTGTGTTTTTCCTTTTTTTCTGACTGACACACAGTGCAGAAATGCCTGCATAATCAGGACCCTGTAGATTGTTTTTAAAGATCATTAATGTTATAATAAATTGTAAAGCTTAACCATGTAAAATCTATTATGGGAACAGCTGGGTTTTGAGAACGAATAAAAGGCTAAGATGTGGAATCCACGTAAATTACAGTAAAGACTCTGTTTATCCAACTCTGTTTTGTAAGGCTTCAGTTTACAGTTTAGCTTTTTCATTATATCTATCCAGTGTAACACTTTATTTTTTCTTTAACCCTTTTAAGGCAAGCCTAGGGAGAACACATTTAGTGTGCGTGTGCGTGCGTGTGTGTGTGTGTGTGTTAAAGGGTGTTGAGCCGCAAGCTAATGCCCTGCTGAAGAATGGTGTTTCCCAGCAACCCTGCCTTGGTTCCAAAGCAGCCTTTTTAGAGTTTATTTTTCTGGGCAAAATGACCAGAGACTAAGGCTGTTAAAATAATAATTTATTATTTGAAGTTATGTAATTTTACAAGTTACTCTAGGCTGTGTGTAACTTCAAAAATATCTCTGAAAGCCCAGTAATACAGAATGCATTTCAAATGATCAGCAGACAAGCTAGTGAATTTAGTTCAACAGCTACTAAAAGATGGTATGAATATATTTAAATAAAAAATGCGCTAAACATTATAAATCCTTATTTCACACACTATTGTAGTCAGAATTATATGTTTGATGGAATATTTGTTTCTATTCATGTTGGCAAAGTTGGCAGACATTTCTATGGCACATACAGAGAAATTTAGTGCAGTATGTTGGAGCGACGCCAGAAATTAGTAACGCACAAGTCAGCTAGTGAAGTCCAAGTAAATTTACGCGAAGGACCAGTGAGGAGAAAGGAGCAGTGGAATCTAAGTCGAAGGAATCCAGACCTGCAGCTCTCCATCGGCTTCTCGGTGACGGCGTCTCTTAGCTCTTATCCCTCGTTGTTATCCTATGCTCACACAGCCAGAAATACTCCAGCTCACTTTTATTACTGAGAAATACTTCAGGTGCCCGTTGATGTTAGCATCAGCCTGTCAGGTGAATAAACAAGCCCCACGGAGATGTCCTTTCATCTATTTATCAGGCAGAGGTGACCCTGACAGACAGGTTCCTGAGACTTTATCTGCAGTATCACACATCACAGGAGCCTAAGACAACGGCCATCTGCAGGCCCTGATGGGGACTCGATGGCGATTTCACATCTCCATTGGAGTCAGACACCTCGTATGTGGACGAAAGTATGAAATTCTACCTCAAATTAATGACACATACATGGTAACTCGGGGCAGATGTTTATCTGGAATTTCCTTATTTATCTACAAGATAAAAACAAAGCAAACTGAAAATGCATGCAGCCAAATGTTGTCGTTCAAACATTTTTTTGGGTGGAAGGCATATGGTTCTGTGCCCATGATCAAATAGTCGCTGGATCAAATCCTGTGGCCAGCAGCGTGTTGTCACTGTTTGCACCTAAAGGGCTTTAATCCCACTTACTCCTGGGGTGCTGGATGCTGGCTGGCAATCCAATTACCCAATGCCCATTAAAGCATGCCCACAGCTGTAACGCCATGTTGTGCAGAAGGGGTGATGGCCTCAGTACTCTGTCACATACAGAGTCATGCAGTGTCACATTGGGGTGGAGTCACTGCAGTGCGTTTTAATGATTGAGGGTGATGAGTGACGGCCTGCACCTGATCTCATGGAGAAAAGAACAGGACTGGTGACAGAACCTAAGGGATATGGGGCGTGTCGGTGACATTCTGACCAAGCTGAGAGAGAGGCAATCACGAACAATGAAATTCAGATATGAAGGGTCCCTTCCAGGGAAACGGCGGGTAAAAATAGCTTCAGCTATATAAGTTTTTTCAGTTGCTGGATATGAGCTTTTGTGCATCTTTGCACAGTAGTGTTTTTCTTGTGGATAATAACTGACAGTTTAATTACGGCAGGCTGTACATCATAAAGCTGCCAGATACTGTGGCACCATCCAGCTCTGAGACCTTCAGAGCCTCCATCTGTCCGTGAGGCCACTGCTGATGTCACATGGTCTTTGGTGGCCTTCAGGGCCCCGATGTGGCTGAATGGGCCAGGCACCTTCACCACACACACACACACACACACACACACACCGCAAAACCGTGTCAGACGGAAACCACTAGGTCGATTACACTAAGGATTCACGCTCGCCTGCATCTTCAGAACAATTTACTGGCCATTACTGCTTCATACGCTGATTTTATAGCGGTACATTGGCTGTAATTAAGTACTTCTAAACCCTTTCTGTAATCAATAACCAATCAGCTGGCAAAGCCCGTTCTCTAACTAGTTGCTTAAACTACTGTATCTGTTAATAATATCTAAGTCATGATTTACGTGTAACTTATATTTTACATGTTTCGTGTACCTGGGCAGGCAGGGAAGATGGACAATAAAACAAAAAACACAACAAAAATGATCTTGCCTCACAGAAAAATTTAAACTTCTCAAATGTTGCTGGATTTTAGATTATACTCAGTCATTTTTCAATGTATTATTTTCCTCACAAGCTGCAATGGATTTAATGTCTAAATTATTGATTAGAATTTCTGTGATGTTGATATGATGTTAAACAATATCAGGGTACTGGAGATGATGCCCGTCCTATCTGCCTGTGACATTTGCACAATCCTCTTGGCAGATCTGTTAGGGTGTGTTCCGGTTTTTGGGACAATGCTTGCAGTGCTCATTTGCTGCCAAAGGTGGCCTAATGATTGGGGCTTTGATTGGGCCACTCGGTGACATTCACTCTTTCAATCCCGAGCAGTCACTGTTGCCTGGGTCCCGCTCTGAGCGTCATTGTCCTCCTGAATGGCGAATCTTCTTGAAAAGCTCAGCTTTTCAACAGACTGAAACAAGTTCAGCATTTTCCTCTGCTTCTCTCCGTGCCATTTCCCTTTCCTTTCTAACAGCCTCCCTACTCCTTGCCGCTGATGTGAAGCATCCCCACAGCGTGATGCTGGCACCGTCATACTTTATGTATGGATGTGCTTTGCGATGCATGGGCAGTGTTGTGTTTACGCCACACAGCGTTTTGGATTTCTGCCAAGCAGCACTTTCTTGAAGTCATGTGACCATAAAGCCTTTTCCCACAAGATGCTCCCACGGTCTCTGACAGAATCCAGATGGGCTTTGAGATGATTTTCTTTTTCTTTTTCATTTAAATGGCTTCCGTCATGCCAGCACCAATATTGGCCGATGTTAAGCAAATTTTCTGATATTGTTAACTGATGCAAGTCTGTATCCACCAAATTCTGTGTTTTAAGTGTTTTAAAGCAATTCCTAGTTGCCTTCTTCTTTGAAGTTTGCCTTTTTCCCTGCAATGTTTGGATGGTGTGATGCATTTTCCTTTGTCTGGTCCCAAGATGCTCACTGGAATATCCAAACACTTCAGTACATTTTAACCCATTTCCAACTGTATGATTAAAAACATTTATTTATAACACTGCACTCGCGTCAGTGGTCCATGGGCATTTTTCCAGGGAAATCTATTCTCTCATAACAAGTCACCATGGCATATAAGTTGAATGCCACTTAAGTGCTTGTTGTGACTTGAAATATGGATATGCGGGATTTCATATTTCGGTTTGTGTCTGAAATACTTTTGCAAGGTGCTAAAAATAAATTAAAATGCAAACAGAGAATGTCTACGGTGTTAGTGCAAGTTTATTGCGCAATTTATGAATAAGAAATTACAAACCGCAGCAATCATGTGATGATCTTTGAAACACATTAGGTTTAAGCTGACAAGTTGCATGAATGCTCATGAGACACTAAAACGCGTTTTTTTCATTTACATTCATTTGCACCGGTGTTTGTGAATCCTGTCTGTGGTGACCTGCAGACAGTCCATGTTTTTTGATGTAGGTGCATGTTGTGCAAAACACCGATTTGCACACCAGCAGTCGTCCAGTGTCCAGCAAGATCAAATAAATGAGGGCACTTTAATCAAGCCTCTGCAATACCACATGCTAAAGCATCAAATTCCTTGATTGCTGTAATTATGAATGGATTGCGTCTGAGTAAAAATGAAAAGTGACTGAGGCAGCTGAGAGAAATGGAACACTCAGTTAGAGAGGCTGCGCTGCGTCTCTGCAATGACACTTACATAACCGGATCAATGAATATGCACCTGACTGACGTGTCCTGACACATCACCTCAAAGGTAACATCCGCCTTAAAAAAAGAACATGGAAAGAAATCATAATGAAGCAGAAATGTCGCCATCTGAGTTGATTTAATTAGCAAGAAGGTGTCAGTTAGGTGACAGTTAACAGTAAAAACTGCCATGCAAATCAGGAGTGAGTCTGTGCTTTAAAGGAGAGGGGAGAGCTGGCTCTAGCTACAGGCAGAACACACAGCTGCCCCGGGCCCTCAAATTACCTGTGTTGCAGAGGAAGTGAAAAGATTATCGGTATTCTTGGTGGGTGGTTTCCCAAGCAAAGGCTGATTTATACCCCAGAGTCGAGACCATGCAGAGCTTATGCTGTAGCCTATGCAAGAGGCCAACACCGCTGCAAGCATTTATACTCATGCAGCGGTGCGTCTGTGTCATTCTGCAGTTACACGGCCAAAAGCCAGTCGGCTGGATGTTTTGCTTTGCCAGTGGCTGAGTTTTTACTTTGTCTTAGGAAACAAAACTTGGCAAACTGCAATTTTAATGATAGTTACTTTTCAAGATGATCAAGTATATGTTTAAAAATCAGTTTAAAGTTTACTGTTGCTGCTTTTTCGTGAGCTCTGCAGGAACTCTCCACGCCAACTCTAATCGTCTTTGTCCTTGCTGTTTAAATCACTGGGACGGGTTTGTGAGAAATTTATTTGTTTTGAACTTTTTTTGCTTTATAAATATTACAATATTTATCACAAAAATATCATATTGTGATATCTGAAATGTTCCAGTATAGTCTAGTCCTACTGTGAACATCCTCAGCCAGTGATGGGAGGTATTAGGCATGCTGATGAGACAGAATATAGGGGGGTGGTGGACAGTTATATTGACTGGTGTGAGTTGAATCAGATGCAGTTGAAGAGCTGGTGGTGGAATTGAGAAGATCATGGTTTCCAGTTACCCTCCTGTCAATTAGGGGAGAGAAAGTGGAGACCCTCCAGGGTTTGAGGGACACACTGACAGTAAGCTGGACTGGTCAAAGAATGGATGTGCTTCGAGACCGTGGTGGCCAGTGCAATCTTCTGCACTTCTGGAGCTGTTTGAAGGTGACAGGCACAAAGAGGCTCAAAAAACCAGTACAGAAGGCTGGCTCTGTGGCTGGCGAGAAGCTGGACACTTGGGAAACTGTGGTAGATTGGAGAAAGCTGGCTAGACTTCAGCCTATTGTTGGAAATGCAGATCCCCCACTTCACAGGCTTGTGGTTGGTCAGAGAATCATCTTCTGACTTGCGTGAAATGCTCCACTGAACACCACAGGAAATCTCATCTCCCCACAGCCATCACATTCTACAACTCATCCCAAAGTCACCCATCCACACTATCAGCTGTTTTTCCCTCCCTCCCTTAGTTAGCCTTTCAGTACAACTGTTATATGCTGCTATGAGTTGCAATACTTGGTCTGCAGCCAAAAAGTGGTGCAGTAATTAATAGCTATCTCAACTGTTATACATAAGTACAATACGCATACATTAAGCAATATCATGACAAAATTATGTAATTCAGGATGAGACACTAAAGTAAATAATACAGACATTTGCCACTTAACTTTGAAACTCGTTGAACAAAGTCATGGTTTCTTTGAACCAGAAACGAAACAGATTGGCCATCCCTGAGGGTTTATTACATGGGGTGGGGGGGTGGGGTTACATATCTGGCATGTGGTCTGCCCCCCCTCAGGTTTTCCTCACCTGCCTGCAGGTCAATGACACCCCATACTCATTTCAACGGTCCCCCCCAGCCTAAGCTGGGGCCTGCACAGGAAGTCAAATTGGCAGGACTTTAAAGCAGCAGGTCGAGGGGCCGGGGGTTGGGTTTTGGCTGCCCCCCCCCAATTCATTGCTTCTCCCAACTGCTTGGGGAGTGTTAGAGGACAGGACTGCCATCTACGGCATATAAACGATTTTTAGAGCAGAGTAATTTTTGAAGAAAAAAAAGCGCAAAAAATAGCACATAGAGAATATGCAGAGAAGCAGTACACCAGTACAAGAGTAGTTCACACGCCTGTCGTAATGCACACATCAGCTGCACACAGATGCGACAGACTCATGTCAACCAGGCCCTCATGGCGCAGGCTTGAACAATGATACGAATACTTCTGTAAGCCACATGTAGCAATAGCGGTATCCAAGCTTGTTCTTTGTTTGGAAAATATATACTTGCATCAGATTTCTCAGGCATTGTAGAAAAATGGTAACAAAACAGGCATGCGAGGACTGGACAGCTTAGGCTCTATAAGGCCATAAAAATTCAATAAAAGATAAACACATGAATGTGGTGAGATAAACACAGAACATCACACTCCTTTAAAGGGTGACACATATAGTTATTGTGAAGTATTGATTACTGGTGAAAAACAGAATTTCCTTTTTTTTCATGACAGTTTCTATTATTGTGGTGAATGTTAATTATAGTATAGCATGACACCATTTCCTGAGTTTACCAGCATATAGCTCTTCAAATTCCTGACTTTCAGACAAGCTGGATTTCATGGAGAATCAGGTATGGTCTGTAATCACAGCCGCCTTTGGTCTCACACACATCTGGGGAAAAGGCAGGCACTTGTCCACTGAAATCCAGCCTGGTTTCTCCGCACTATGAAGTAAAGACATTGACAGAGACAGACTGTCTGTGATTTGTGTCTTGGGGATAGAGATCTAGAGCCCCACAGACTGGTATGCACTCTCAGGGGCCGAGTCATTCATATGGTCTGTAGAAAGACAAACCTTACTTCAATAAACAAGAAAATATATTACACAGCCCTATCGAATAATATAAAGAGAAATAAATATCTATTTATCTTGTTCAAAAGAGTATAAATGTTTCAAAGAGCAGAAAGACATTTTTTTCCAAGCAATAAATAACAAAAACTTAAACCTTTAAATGGGCAACTGGGGCAGTAGTTTATAATCAGAAAATGCAGGCTACTTAAAGTTGGGCAATCTAGGTGGATTAAGATACTGAAGTAAGGTGGCTGTAGTATTCTAAGACCTAGACGTCACATTTACCAATTTGGTTTCAGTTTTTTGTCTCAGCCTTACCCTGGATGAGGTCTGACACGCTGATATACAAGGCTGTTGACTAGAGACGTGGATTACCTGGTGCAGCAGAGGGACGCTTCACCGGAGGATTATAAACTATGAGAAACAAGACCTTTCTTCGGTCCCCTGAGACGGTATGCAAAGCCAGGCATGTCTGAAGAGCGGAACAGAACAGGGAAAGCAAGCAGAGGGCATTTAGCTTCATGCTGTAATACAAACTGCAGCCCGTTTGGGACAACTGGGAGCTGTACATAACCCAGAGTACCTGCAGGGGCCCGTTCAAGATTCACAGATGTGCTTCCTATTGCCAAACGTAAACACCGCTGCAAACATGCAAGTTTCTCTGCTTTATTTCAGCTTTATTTGGATAAATGTGTTATTTCAGGCAGGGCAGTTTAGGAAAAGTTTCCAGAAGTGTCCCATTTTAACCCTGCGACTTTTAGTGACTAAAACCATATAGGGAGGAGGGGCGGAGTCTATTGCAGGCGAAACAGGGCACAAAGCAGGGGAACACCCTGGACGGGATGCTGGCCCAACACACACACATGCACACACACACACACACACACACAGACATGCAAACACACACGCATTCACACATGCACACACTCGCATGCACACACACACCATCTAGACTGCAGGAGGAAATGTGTCAGCAAAACGAAGGAGCTGATTGTGGCCTACAGGAGGCAGCAGGGCTCTTACACACCTGTCAACATTAACGGTGCTACAGTGGAGAGGGTGAGCACCTTCATATACCTCGGTTTAAGGTCTCTCCTGCCCTCCTTAAGGCCTTCTACTCGGCTGCCGTAGAGAGCGTCCTGACCATGACCATCACATCGTGGTTCAGGAACTGCTCTGCCCAGGACCAGAAAGCCCTGCAGAGGGTGGTTACAGCGGCTGAGTACTGCACCAGGTCTGCCTTGCCCTCCATATAAGACATTTATGCCAGCCGCTGTAGGACTAGAGCAACAAAAATCTTCAAAGAGCTCTCCCACCCCAATAACTCTCTGTTTTGCCTGCTGAAGCAAACGGTTCCGCGGCCTTATGACCTGAACGGAAAGGTCGAGGAAGAGCTTTTCCTCCCAGGTCATGATGCTCCTAAACCAAGACAATACTCAATGCTTCCAGGTCTCCCAATGGACTCTTCAGTCACTGTAACACTGACATAATCTTATGAGTACTGCTTTCATACTGTCCAAATTGTTGGTACATATCTGAGGTCTCTTGCGCATTGCACTTAAATTGCACAGCACAATACCTTTTACCTATATTTTTTCGAATAAACCTCTTGAATCTCTTGAATCTTGAGTCTTGACAGTGTGAACAGCGGTGATGTAGTGAAATAACAATGCTACTCAGTGAGCCGTTCACCTGCCCTGTGTCCCATTTTAATGAATCCCAAACCATACAAGCTGCTTGGACTCCAACTCTTACCTGATGTTTATCATTTGTAAATATCGCGACAAGGAGTTGCCACCATACGAATGCGGCCTGCATGCGTCATTGTGACTTGATTAGTTTAGGTTTGGTGGTGACATTCCTCCAGATGTCTTACACACTTTTTTTCATTTCTTCCAGTTCAGATACCTGCAAGGTCTTGTGTTTACCTCACTCGACCAAATAAACCATTTGCACTTAGAATGCCATGCAGCCTTTAGAACTTCTAATATTATCATTAATAGAATCTTAGAATTAGGTGATCAGTGGTCATTGTTAGCACACCACAGCACACAGTGTGCAACAACAAAATGCATCCTCTGCATTTGACCCATATGTGACTTTCGTGACATAGCAGGGGGCAGTTAATTCAGTGCCCAGGGAGCAGCGCTTGGGGGCAGTACCATAGTCAGGGTACCTCAGTGGTGTCTTGCTGGTCAGGGATTCAAACCAGCAATTTTTCAAATACAAGTGCACTTCCCTAACCATCAGGCCACCACTGCCCATTATAACCCACTGCACCACTATAACCCAGTGCACTGATTGTCCTTCTCTGTACTTGTGCAGTGGCTAGACTTGGTCTCATAGCTCCACTTATTAGAAGATATTAGCTACATACTGTATATCTCACGTTGTTGTTATTGGACTCTACATAATCTGTTTGCTGCCAATGTTACTTGTACGCATTTGGACTGCAGAATGGGTGTGTGTGTGTGTGGGGGGGGGGGCTTTTGGAACATAATTAAGAATGCAGTGATGAAAAGTCATGTAAAGAATTACCAGATAATTTAATGCAGTCCGATAAAATTAATAAAAGCTGAAATTATATCAGTGTTTCTTAGAACTAAAGGTTGTATTTCAAAATTGAACAAACAAGAGGACATGACTTAATGTGTACCCCCCCGCCCCTTGTTCAGATGCTATCTGTGGTCAGTGTGGAACTAACAACCTTCTGGGTTCCAACCCACCACAGAGCTGCAACTCCCTCAGCAATTATTTTTTTTCTGTAATACATTTTCAGTCAATGAATACTCCATATGTAACATTTTATAGTTTTAATGTCTTTTCAATTACTGTAAAATGCAGAGAATCACACATATAAACCTTTCTAATGGTTGGTGTCCAAACTAAATGTCCACTCTGCAAATAAAGGTTATTGAATCACCTGCGGGCTCACCCTAGTTTCTTCCCTCCTCTTTCAAGGATCTATGAATCCCATCAACGAGGTGGAGGAAAAGTAGGGTAAGAAGATACCATTCTGCCAGGGGCCTAGAATTTCTTGTTATGCTCCCGACTGTTATTAATGTTAATTTCCATTAAATCATATGGGAATATAGGTGAATCATAAAGGCTACATTTTCTTTGCAAAAATCAGCTCTTTTGTCTTGTGAGTTGTTGCTGAGTAACTAGAACACGCCTTTGTCACCACCGTGTTAGATTATTATCACAATGCTTAAAGAAGCAGACTCACTGCCTGCACCATTACGGATGAATTTGTTTGCTTTTTAAAGCTCTTAATGGTTGAGCGCCAGCACAAGGCTCTGAATGTCGTTACAAACTCCATTGCATTCTCACATGCAGATCAGCTGCAAATTCCAAAGGAGAATTATATAAAGCGTGGGGAATTCTTACATTCGTGGACCAAAAAACATGGAGCTGTACGCCTTTACCAGGTAAGGTGAAAGTTTTGAAAGGGACGATTAACAATGAAAAGTCAAAGAAAATTAATATCGCTTTTTAATTCATGGGCAAAGACTGCAACCCACAGTCACATTTCACAATTATGTTATATCTTAGAAGCTTAACTGTCAGTCATTTTATGCCTATTCACCAGCAGTTCTTTTGTTTTAACCCATATTTTACTGTTAGATTTTTTCAATTCAGTTTTTACTCAGAGCGGTTTTTATTAAAGGTGGTGTACAGTATAATCATCATCAACAATCAATGAACAGAGAAGTGTCATTAGTAAAGCTTCCCCTTCTGCCAGCCATAAATACAGTCATCCACGCTTCCTCAGTATCTTCATAGATGGCCCTAAGCATGCTGGGATATTAGCTTTTTAGTTAATGAATGAATCTGCCAATGTGCAAGCCCTTGTATTTAATGCATGTACTGTCTTCAGTAAGTAGGGCTTCCCTGCAGAGAGAGGCAGGGGTGCTCTGGCTGTATCTAAATATATCTTTAACCATCTGCATTTCGGAATAAAACAATCTGAAACATTTTTAAGTGCTTGTCACCATATTTTTTAGAAGCTGCTGTGGGGGCCAGACCTGCTAAACACTTCAAAGGACAGTCATTCCCTGGGAGTCCAGGAAGCTCCAGCTGACACAGTTTTTCTGCAGAGGTCATCACCCCCACAAATGCTTGTCAGCTGAAGATCGCTGGGAGGAAGAACCGTACCATTGTATTTCAGACACACCACGCTAGTCATGTGTGATCACTTTCTGAGCCCGTTCCAGGGGGCGCCTGCCAGAGTCAGGCATGTTCGCTGTACATTAACCAGCAGTTCCTCCATTGCTCTATATGCTGGTTACTGTGTACGTAAAAGGGAGAAACATGTAGCAAACAAGTAACCATATTGTTACAGAGATTCATAGTGGGAGGTTTTATTTATCTACTACACATAAAGCCTTTTTTCTTGTCATTTGTACTTGTTCTGTACCCACTTTCTTTTGCATAGCTGCCGTTTTTTTCCCTATTTTTTTTATTGTGTTGTGTATTAATCACCGGTATGGTGTGATAATCCAATGTCTTTGAATGAGCACT
Organism: Stomatorhinus ivindoensis; assembly: GCA_019775895.2. Lineage (NCBI taxonomy): Eukaryota > Metazoa > Chordata > Actinopteri > Osteoglossiformes > Mormyridae > Stomatorhinus > Stomatorhinus ivindoensis. The sequence goes on along the minus strand of JABFEB020000092.1, from coordinate 16,122,875 downwards.
TTGCATAGTGCAATGCAAATAACTCATTTTTAACTTATGCTTCCAACAACTTGGTAGAACTCAGTCACTGTGGCGTCTGTCAATGAGTAGATGCTGCATTTTTAGCTTCCAGCCTACATTAGGACTAAACTGTTCAGCTAAAGCAATTGTTGAGTGTAGTAGCCACTTCCAGCATCACATTCCAGTGCTGTGTTGGCTTATAACGCTGGACCAGGAGATCAGCGATCTCTATACCACTCCTTTGCACATCAAACATACCTACTAATTACATCCTGATATCTGATTGGACACCATGATACTATTCAAATTAGCATGCTGTTTGACTTTATGCGTTTTTTCGGACACATTTGTATGCGTAGGAAGCTGTTACCTGTGCTGTTTGTAGAGTAACTACATGTGATTCCATTTGGAATCCCAGCCACAGAGAAATACTAAATAATAAGATGCTAAATGAAAGCAAATTTTTCAGTTTGCATAACTACATACATAATTAGATTTCCTGAAGCATCACCACATGTTACAAAACAAACTGCAAACAAGTATAAACATCCAGCAGCTGACCAGAAGCTCAGTGGTTCATCATAATTCTGCAATCAAAAGACACTGCGCAGCTGTGTTTCCAAACGTGTGAGTCACAGACGGGTCAAAAACATGATCGATTAGCTTCATTAGCAATTAGCAGTGGTTCGAAGTTTTCTTTGGGCCAAAAGAATAAGGGTAGCTGAGGAGAAAAAATCTGAGCCGTCACTGAGGTGCTGATTATTCTACAAAGTACTGAGTCAGGGAGGTCAGAGGTCAATGTTGCACGTCAGTGATTGGCTCTCATAAAGTATGCCTACAACTTTCCTGTCTCTGTCTCCCAGCCATATGTTTCTGATTATGACAGATTTCTAGGCATCTAAACGCATTCCCATGATCTTTTAAAGGAAGTCTAAGAAGTTGTTAGAAGTTCACTTTGACTGGACCATTTACTTTTTTATTTTTATAGCACCGCGGTGAGTTCCTGGCACTCTGTATGACTCTGTGTGTACTTTCAAGTAGTGATCCAACCCCTAACATACTGATTTTTCATTACAATTGGCAGTACCTTTCTCTAAGATTTTTTTTGTGACACCATGCACATTTTAATATAAATAATACAATACAGGAAAGATACTTTTTATATGTAAGACATCTTCATGCTAATGACAAAAATAGTCGATTGTTAGCAAGCATAATGTAAAGAAGAAAAAATTCCTGTTGACAACACATTTAGCATTAATCTGTCTTAATACTTAATGCCTTCTTTGAAAGTAGGAATATGTCAGTGCATCTAATATGCCATTTTAGAAGTAACTTGAACAGTTTATCTTAAGAGAGTGGAATAAATCCACAAATGCAGAGAAACAGAGCAACATATTACACATCACACCTATTTTTTCGCCGTGTATTTTTATTTCTGTATAGAAGTGGCACTAGATTTCCACCCTGTTTTGTTATAAATGTATTTCTTCCCCTCTTCGTCTTTCATCATTGACACTGGCATTAAATCTTTGATTAAAGTTGCATTTTAGAAGCTGTACATCTTCTCCTATGAGAGCAGATAGAATGCTCTTCATCATGTTCACTTGGCCGTGGAGAAAAAAGTGCTGGAAGGCTCTTTCATCTCGCAAAATCTATACAAAGTAACCCAATTAATTTGGCCCTGGGATAAGTTAAATCAGAGCTGCTACTTGTTCTATATTTAAAGTCATGTTTTATTTCATGTGATAGATACCTTAGCTAGATTCTCTCTGCACTGTTCTGCACTGTAAGTTAAAAAATTCCAGTCAATAACTGAAACATCCAGTGAATAATACAGCACATATTGCCATTTATTAAAACCCAAATACTATGCAATGCCACTTCCAAAAGATCCCCCTCATAGCAGTAACATTACCTGCAACATTCCTGTTTTTGCAGTTTATATTGTTCTTGAGAAGAGAGAAAACACACCTTTCCAAAGATAGGCCCAAAATGTTATCTCCATCTATAAAAGAATCATCTAAAAATAATATTATTACTTATTTGGATTTCCTAAGCCCATTTATTAATCCATGTGTTATTTATATTGCTTTTAAGATAAATACAAATACAATTAGTAAGAAATACAAATACATTTACTACTTGGACACAGTAACATAAAGTTCTGTATTAACTTACTTTTGGACAGTAACCTAGGAGTGTTTAGAGGGAAGGATTTTGTAGGGATGTTGGCTTGGTGATGCAGTATGAACCCAAAGAGACCAGTGTTCGCTAAAACTCTCTCTGCTAAGTAAACAGAAATCCACCAAATGCAGATCATAATGACAATTAAAAAAAACTCTTCCGAAACCAAATGGGCAAGATCGAGGCAACGGCTTGCATCTTAATAAGCTGCTAAACAGGAAATGCAATTCCGCTGGCTGACCCTATTTATGCAGTGGAACACACATTAGCAATGAGCTCCCGTAACAGCTTCCTTTTCTAAATGCAGAAAATTCATTCTGGATGTGATTTTCTGTGGAAACGGAAACAGAATTTACCTCAGTGCTTGCAATCATCTTGCGAGATGGTATCCTAGTAGTTTCATCATCGAAAAATGTGTAAATTGATTGTTTTATTATGTCCCACAAATGTTCTTTAATGGCTACACCCCAGTTTGGCGTTCATGCTAAGCCAGGATACATGAAATTCTGCTGTGTTGCAGCAGAAAAAATACCGGGCAGAAAATAAAGACTGTTTGTGGGTTTTCAGGATCTGCTGGATTATATTTAGTTCTGGTTCATTGTCAGACTACAAGAGTATGTATATATATATAATATGATAAGTTTAGTGTTGTGCATTCAACAAGATGAGTGCTATTCAGTAAGATGCCAGTCATTCCAAGTACAATGTTTCAGACACTTGCATTTTCTGTACACAAGGACTTCGCTCATCTACGCCATCTAGTGAGAAAATGAAAACTTCCTGCAAGCTGAGAGAAACCAGTACAGAAGTATTTCTCAAACTGGTCCTTGGGGACCCCAAGATAGCATAGAGTTTTGCTCCCTCAGAAACGTGGCCAGTCTGGCAGGGAGTTGGCAGGGAGGATCTGGGGATATCCGGGTACCAGGTTGGGAAACATTGCTTTACGAAGTGTAACACGGCGACACCTGACTGAACATAAGGCTTGCAGTTGAAGTCATTTTAGAAGTTATTTAGAAAAAAAGAAGGGCCAAGCTGCCTGGTGTTATGGGCAGCTTGTATGGGGATTTTTGTTACCCTAGAGCACAGAAAACATAACAACAAAGATCCAATTGTTGGAAAATTGAGTTGGTTAAAGATGGTGTCAGTTTTCATTCTGCCAGATAACATCTTCACTCTAACCCTAAATACCTATTGGGTTACTGAGCAGCATCCATGAAGTCCCTATACATCAAGCTTAATCTTACCGTAGTTTGAGAATTACCAGAGCCGACAGATTTTATGATTATTTGTGAAAATCAGCATGTATATAAATTAGGGCTGTCGAAATTAACGCGTTAATTGCGATAATTAAATTTTGGAATTAATTACGTTAGAATATTTAACTATAAG
>JABFEB020000092.1:16058482-16070884 GCA_019775895.2 Stomatorhinus ivindoensis | reverse complement strand
AAACACCCAGAACTTCTTGACATGCAGTTCAGTGTCGATTTTAATGGCAAGTGCTAATCATTTTTTAATGTCCTGATTAAAATAAATCACATTAAAGATTTTCTCTAAGTCTATTTATGATGTATAAGACTATCGAGGGTAAATCAAAGCATTTTCTGTATACTCAGCTTTTTCTGTTTCGTATGGAAACTGAATCTGGTTATAATTGTACCTTTTTGCTTTAAGTCTATAAAACTAGTCAACTGGTCAATTTACCATACGTAATTGCATAGTATTTATAGTCTTTGCAAATTCCTTTATTATGCTAACTTTACTATTTTTAAAAAATATATATTGATTATGTACGTGTGACTAAATTTCTAAAGATGATAAATATAATTAATAATTATAATTACAATTATAATTTTAGCTTTTTTGCATGAACATAAATAAATCAATAATGAAATTAACAAATAATACTGACTGCATTAATATTGAATTTGAAGGAAAATCAACAGGGTCTTACAATATTTTCTGCTTAGTCATGTTGGTAAAATGCCATCATGGAATGTTCCAGAATTTGGAATGTGTTCAATTTAGTGTCCTGAAGTAGGAGGGTCTTGGCAGTGCTTCTGTTTTTTTGATATAAAAACAGTTATGCTTTCTGAAAAGCCAAGTTAGACTTAAACAACGTATCTGGAAGGAAAAAAGCAAGATGAGTCTCTCTACTAAAGACAAAACTTTAGTGAAAGCCTTCTGGGATAAAGCCTCGAAAAAGGCGGATGACATCGGCTCTGAGGCTCTGTCCAGGTAATCCAGAGCCAGGCTTATCAATCCAACAGGCACCTGTAGCAACGCCGCTCACGCAGAATCATTGTTCTGAACATTATTTTTAAAATAAAACTTTGCATAATAGATTATTTAGATTAAATGACTAAAGCTTAATGCATAATAATGTACTAATAATATAATAATGTGTAATAATGTATATATTTACCAAATAGTTGAATTTAACCTAACATCTGCTTTTTCATTTTAAATAATATCGGCTTCAACCACTTAAAATGTTTTCATTACCAACATTAGTTCATTAAGTAAATAACTTGTGCCAACTGACTAAAAGGCTGAAACCCAGGCCCTATCTAAACCCAAATCTTCCAGAATGCTCATCACCTACCCAGCGACGAAGACGTACTTCGCCCATTGGGATGATCTGAAACCTGGTTCGGCTCCCATTCGCAAGCATGGCAAGGTCATCATGAAGGGCCTTGTCACTGCCGTAAGTAAAATTGATGACCTGGAAAGTGGCCTCAGCAATCTGGCCGAGATGCACGCTACCAAGCTCAAAGTGGATCCCGCCAACTTCAAGGTGAGCAAATGTGCACCACAAATTTTAATGATGGATCACGTGTCCCTATACCCCTTTTTGATTATTTGTGACATTTCTAACTAGGAAACGTCTCTTTTTTAAACTCTCTCTCTCTACAGATTCTGTCTCACTGCATTCTCGTGGTTCTGTCAAAGATGTTCTGGGAAGATTTCACCCCGGAGACGCACGTTGCTATGGACAAGTTCCTCAGCCGTGTGTCACAAGCGATGTCTGAGAAGTACAGATGAGATGATCAAAGTTTATATTCTGAGTTAATATCGCTGACAGGATATTAAAATAATAAAATATATTTACGTGAAACAAAACTGTGTTGTAAATTACTGGAAGCAAGTAGTCATCAGTTATGCTTTAATCCAAATGTTTAATAGCATTCATAAGAAATAAATCACAGGCAACAGGATGATATATGTCATTTCTGTATAATGAATTTATAATTTTATATTATATATACAGTATATGATAAATGTGATATATATAGTGCCCTCCACAATTATTGACACCCCTTGTAATGATTTGTAAAAAGGCTAGAAAAAAATGTACCTTTTAGGGAAGTAGCTTCATCCCACACTGAAAAAAATGAGTAAATTTCCAGCCTTTCATTGAAATAAATTTATTCAAAGAAAAACAAATCTTTCATCAATTATTTATTTTTAACAAAAACACATGTGCCACAATTATTGGCACCCCTGGAAATTATAGTGAACACAACTGAAGTATGTGTAACTGAAGTATGTGTAAATCGCACATCTTTGAATTTATTGGAGCCCAAATTCCCTTAGTCATCCATCAACATGGGAAAGATAAGAGAACATATAAACCAAATGAGGGAGACGTGTGCTGACCTTCATAAGTCACGGAACGGGTATTAAAAAATAGCTACTCACTTGAAAATGCCAATTTCTTCTCCTAGGGCAATAATAGCAGAGACGGACTTGTAAATATGATAAATGAAGGGAAAAATATTTTTCTCGTCACACTCATAATAAACAAGAGTTTGTAAATGTTTGTTGAATAAACACAATAAACATTTACAAAATTATAAATAGCCCTGAATAATAGAAAGCTGGACAGTTAGAAACCTGCCTGGAAGAGGACCCAAGTTACTTTCCCCCTCTTACAGTGAGGAGGATTGTAAGGGAGGCAAAAAACTCCCCAAGCATGACTGCTGGTGAATTACAATAGGAAGTAAAATCTTGGGGTTACCAAGTCTCCGAAAAAACTATCAGCCGCCCCCTTCATGCTAACAGATTATTTGGAAGGTATGCCAGTTTTGTCAGTTAACCACAAACATAAGCACCTGGAGTTTGTGAAACATTACTACAACTTTGACTGGAACCAAATCCAATGGTCTGATGAAACAAAAATGGAGCATTTTGGCAATAAACATTCATGGTAGGTTTGATGTAAAAAGAAGGATGGCAATAATGAAATTAACCTCAACCCAACTGTAAAATATGGTGGGGGGTTCTGTGATGTCATGAGGCTGTTTTTCCTCCAAAGTCCCTGGAAACCTTGTTAGGGTTAATGGCATTACGGACTCCATGAATTACCAGGACATTTTAATTCAAAATTTGGCTGCCTCTGCCAGGAAACAAAAACTGGGCCGTCATTAGATCTTCCAGCCGGACAGTGATCCTAAGCACATGTCCAAATCGAAACAAAAATGGTTAGTTGACCACAGAACCAAGCTTCTGCCATGGCTCTCAGCCCCCCGACCTGAACCCCCCTGAAACCTGTGGGCTGAGCTGAAGAGAAGAGTATGCAAGAAATCTAAGAGGCCTATAGGACCCTGGGTGATCTGGAGAGGTTCTCAGATGCCCTGCTCTGTATTCAACCAACCTCATAAAACGTTACAGCAGATGACTCAGTGCTGTAATACTGGCAAAGGGAGGTTGCACAGAGTATTAAAAGCAGGGCTGCCAATAATCGTGGCACATGTGTGTTTGTTGAAAATAATATTTCTTGATGAAGGATTTCTTTTAATTTCAATAAATTTATTTTAATGAGAGGTTGGATTTTCTCTGTTTTTACCTGCCATACGAAATTACTTCACCAAAAGGTAGATTTTCTCGAAGCCTTTTTACACATCTTTACACGGGGTGCCAATAACTGTATTCATTTTTTTGTGGGACCATCCATTCATTTCCCTACAATGACAACCATAACCCTACCCAGCCCTAACCTTAAGTAACCAAACAAAATACAAGACTTTGGTATTTTTTAGCTTTTTGGCTGCAGTTACACATTTTTATAAAAGTGAGGTTCCCCTTGTGGAGACCAAACCCCCCCTCAACGTCAACATAACAGGTTTTTATCACATTGTAGCAAACCTGGTCCCCACAATGTAACATGTACATACTGTAATACACCCACACACACACACACACACACCCACACACACACAAACACACACACACACACACCCACACACACACACACACACACACCCACACACACACACCACACACACACACACACCCACACACATTTCTGCTGCTGGGTACAAACACCGGTGGCTCTCCGTCCCTGATGGACCCGTAGCCTCAGAGCCAGCAATGGCTTCAATGAAATGATGAGAACTGACAATCTGGGGGGGCTGTGGAGGATGGGCTTGGGCTTTGCAGAGGGTCCTTTGGCATGGGGGAGGTGGGCTAGTGGCACTGGAGCCAATCAGAAGTGGCCTCCGTGATCCAAGTCAAAGTGAAAAGCCTAACTGGGTGTGCAAGAGGTTGCAGGGAGCCCCCAGATGACCCGTAACTGGTGGGCCCAATCTTTGCAGAACCAGCACGTCGGTGTGATACAGGAGGAAAAGAATGAAGGGGGGGGGGTCTAACACACCTGTGAGAGGCTGTTTCCATGGAAAGGAAGCGTGAGGCATCTTTAGCTGCTGCCGAGTGAGCTGTTAGAGCTCGTCCAGCATGACAACTGGGAGGGAGGACCAGCTAGGGTTGGGTGCTACTAAGTATTGAAATACCCAGTGTACCACGGTATAAGGTCTAGACAGAATGGCTGGCTATAATGATTGTATTTCAGTAAAGGATGCACGTCATTTTTGTCAGCATCACCAGGTTAATAGTTACACAACTGAAACAGGCTAAATAGGGCTACATTTGATTGAAATTAGCAATCAGTGGAACGTGTTTGCTACGCTGTAAAGAATATTTTAATATTTACTATAATATTTATAGTACTGACTAAAATATGATCAGGTCCAAAATTGTACCTAGGGGTGTCAATTTAAAGTTTGGTTCATTAAAATTTTTGGTCAGCCATCACTGTTCTGAATGTACAGTTAAAAAAATAATTTTCTTAAACCTAAGTACAAATTATAGTAGTATCTAAAAACGCTAAGGTCTCTTTAAGTTTCATTTAAAGCTATGAACTGGAAGAAAATATGGCAAAAGTTTATCAGAGTTGGGTAATTCAGGTCCAGAGAGTAAAAGTCCAGACCGGGATTTTGTTTCAACCAACCAGCTGAGATCTCCGTGACTGTGACTCTTTATGCTCAACTGGTTGGTTGAATCAAAATCTTGGTCTGGATTCTTACTCTCTGGACCAGAATTACCCAACTCTGCAGTTTATACTTACATGGTGTCCTGAAAGGGGAAGTGTGCCATGTGGGTCAGTGTTGTCTTTAAAGTTCACCACTTCTGTTGCAGTTCATAAGCAGGGCTGGCCAGACCCAAACGCTGCATAGGTGATCACCATTTTATTGGGGGGTAGGTTGACCACCTGGTCCAGAGGTCGGCAACCTTTTTAAATTAAAGAGCCACTATATCCTAAATGTCTGACCCAAGATTTACAAAGAGCCGCAACGAATAGAGAAGAGGGTTTGAGATACAATTTTTTGAGATACAAAAAATCTCATTTTTTGGTCACCTCACAGAGCTTGTGACCACAGGTGAGAGTTAGAACTTAAAACAACTGGTAAATGATAGCCTCGCATTTCATCTCAGCTGCTCTCGCTGGTGTTGCCCTAGCATGTGTCCTTGAGGCTGACATTCCTCTTGTCATGAGTTTGAGGCTGGCCTGAGGGCTACCTCACCTTTATGATATATTTTGGTTTTATTTTATCCCCTGGTGTCTCTATGCTCATGTTATATCTTCTTTTTGGTTACCCAGCCAGTGCCTTGTCTATGTTCTACAGTAAGTAAGCGTTCCTTAATTTCTCCAAGCGTTGATAGCCCTCTTTGTTAATGTTTCCTAGTTACTAGTTTATGCTAAATGTAATTTACTCCATCCATTCCTTGTTGCCCGGTGCCCTAAGTGGTTGATTTGATTATGGTTCTCACCTGTCCTGTGTCAAGTCCTGATAATAGTGCATTTAAGTACTTGCTCTTATTCTGTTCCTAAGTGGTTTATTGTGGCTGTTTCCTTGTGTTGCTCTGTGCTTCTTAGTTACAGATACCCTGTATTCCTACCTACCCTTGGTAATGTTGTTCCTCGTGTCCCAGCCAGTCCAGCTTTGTCCCCTCGTTTTGTTTCTCCCTTGATGTTCTGTATTGTTAATAACAATTTGTCTTGTCGGAGACTCTGGACTGTCTCTTCCTCCATCGTGTAACGTAACATTGTTGTATTAAACACTCTGCTGCTATCTCCTCTCAGACTGATGGCATTGCAAACATTGCTGGTAGCCTTTAGGCTAGTTTGAGTTCCCAGCTTAAAGATTTTCCACGACTGACATCTTGATAGTTTGTAGTTTCAAGCCGTGTCCGTCAGCCTTACTGCAGCGTGACCGAATCTTACGATGCACAGAACTGTGGTATATGAGGCTGATGTGGGAAATTAAACACATCTGGCTTTAGATTGGGCTGTGGTAGCTGATACCCGATTCTGATCATTGATATTGGTTTGGGACATCACTGCTAGCGACAGCTCTGCACAGCTACCTCAGCAAAGGAGGCATGGAACATTGTCCATTGAGGCTCACCGTCCCCGGCCTCCATCAGAATGTAAGGTAAGATCTCCTGGACAGGGGGCATTGCCTGATGCTCCCAGCACATCCTCACCATATGTTTGACTTCAACAGGTCTGTCCGGCATTTTCCCCAACGGTCTGATCCGAATCACCATCAGCTCTTCACCAAGTTCACAGAGTTCCAAGACCCCGCCCAAGCCTTCTGTGTGGGGGCTAGAGATAGAGGCTGGGGCGTGTGGGGGGATGTTTGATTAGATCGGGGAGAGGGGGTCATGGGGGTAATTTGGTGAATACATTAATGTAATTTTTTTTGTCACCTTCGTTGCCATTTATATCCGTGCTCATCTTAACTACTCCAGCGTTATAATGAAAATGTATGTTAATTTCCAGGGTTAAAATGCTAATAGAATTTTTTTTGTGTTTGCTAGTGTTTAGTTTATACAAATTTTATTTACACTCCACTGTGCCTGTGGGGCAGTTTTGTGCCAGAACTTGTGTGCTTCTAGTGAAAAACAATCTAGGTAGCAGTAACATTTGATCTCAGAAAAAAAATCATAATGGTTCCTGTTTAAGAGACACACGTTATGAGAGAGCTGCTGCTCAGCTCAGAGTTGTCTGTCCTCTGCAACCTCAAACACTTTTTAGTTAAACTTTGGGAGAAAATGTAAATTGAACTAAAGAAATGGATATTTATAAAACTGGCTGTGTTGTGTGGTTTTTTGACATACGTCTGCCTAAATTAGTATATTTTGCTTGTCTGACATTTTACTTGAAAAGGAAGACTCACCACTGTGATGGGCTGGCCCCCTGTCCAGGGTTGTTCCCTGCCTCGTGCCCGTTGCTTCCGGGTAGGCTCCAGACCCCCCGCGACCCAGTAGGATAAGCGGGTATAGAAAATGGATGGATGGATGGAAGACTCGCCATGTGCGTGTGCAGAAAAACCCACTTTTTGGCCATTAAAATAGGCCTGGCTGATGATCCATGCCAGGTTATTACAGCAAAATAATTAAAAGAAAATACTAATATCTGTTTTTTCTTCATTGACTTTGCAGGGAATATGAAAAGGAATAATCAAAATTACCTGTTCAATACACAGTTACTGTAATAATAAAAAAAAAACTTACACAAGCAGTGAGTGCATGTTGAATGCAATAAAAACACATCAGCTTTTTGGTGAAGTTTCAGCATTATTTATTGAATCCCGAAGTCCCTGGGCAGAACAATAAATGTCTGAAGATGAGAATGGATTCCTTCTTTCCAGGGCTTCTGAATTTTGTGGTGTTTGGCACAACGAGAAAGGGCTGCTCTTCCGTCCATTAAAATGCAACCTGTGAAAGGCCTGAAAAAATGAGAAGTGTCTGGTTCATGCAAAATGTCAGACTCACAAATGCAGTGACCCTGACCAACTAAATCAGAGCATGGATGTAATTAAAGGAACACATTACGTGGTGTCTATGTATAACGTGCAAAATGCCATTTAGAGATATTGCACATATACAAAAAATAGCAGACATGCTTCATATTATGTTATGACATCATATTATGAGACATCTCCAACAAGGTTTTAGACAATGTAATAACTTTGGTATATGTCACAAAAGAGGACGATAAAAAAATAAGAATCAACACTTTCTTTTAGAATATGATTAATGACATAGCGAATGTCAGCAAACTCAGCAATAAATCAGTGGCCATAACTAAACTTTAGCCCATAGCTTAGTCAAAGAGTAAAATGCATGAGAAGGATGCTGTGAATGGAATGAAAGTAGATATGGCATCCTGATTGAGTGTGTGGATATCACAAATTGCAATCTACAAATGTTAAATTAAGACGGTTACTCCAGGAAACTAATGACAACTAAAACCGACCTAGAATGAAGATGTGCTGTTTATAATTTGGAATAGAACTTCTGTGAAACTTATCTAATGTGTCAATCTGGTGATGTGTAACATAACCGCACATACTATACATATATTTATGCAGACCATAACCATGTGTAAAACTCCAGCTTGTGATGTCGTGTGTGGTATCAAATTGATGGAGAAATTCTCATAAACCCGAATCTAATCATGGATTATCACGTATTAACATGCATCAAAAGTTAAACACTCTAATTGAAATTAGCTTCAAAGTTGCTTCACCATACGGTCATAAATCCATCGGACCGCTATACACACCCCGAGACCAGGACTCCGGTTGGATGTCCCCGATCATTGGTCCGAGTGTACAGTTCTCAATGATCAATATTCATGGACTTTAGACTATAAGATCAAACACCGCGGATGGAGCAGAACCAAAAGACCAAGACACCTGCGTGTAGACCAGCCGCCGCGAAAGGGGGAAGACCACAAACTACAAGGAAACATCAAAGACCTCCACCCTTCAAAGTCCATCTCTCCATCATCTCATCCTCTCCATACAGGCTTTCAGAGCGTCCATCCGCAACCAGGCAAACTCCCTTTCATTCATTTACTAATATAACCCACCCTGTTCATCTGCTTTGTAATTTTGGTTCGCGGTTTTAGGATAAGTTCCTTTAAAGGTACCCATTTAAAATACGTTACTGCCTACCCATATTCCACTCTGCTTCAATAATATTACTCTGTTTTGCACTGTTATTTTGTCTTAGATGTAGTATTAGGAATAAATGCATGCCTTTCGTACACTTAAATCTCCGGCTGAATGATTGCCTCGTAATTAAATCAGTTCATTGGGGCAAAAATGATAATATTTCTCAAGCTTGTCCTAAAGTATTGTGAGAGCTGCTATGGACCTGGTGAGAGGTGGGTACACAGGATGAATGTTCTAATTAATGAACTGCACTCATATCCTTGAACTAAACCTTCCAGTAACTGAACAATTAGGACTTCTATAATATTGTTTACTGGAGAAACAAACCATTCAAGCATAATAATTAAATATTAATAATAAATTTTTCCTACATATTGCCAGAGACAAATTATTTGAGCTCATTTTTCCTACAGCCGACATGACAGCTCTGAAGCTCATGCGCTGCTGAACAACTAGCCGTGCTACGGCTACAAGCAACAGGTTAATCAAGGTCAGATCAATTTGATGGAAAATCCGATCAGTTCCTCATTCCCCTGCCTTCCTGTAATACGATTCAACATTTTTTTTTTTTCTGACGTGATACTGGATTTGTGCCATCTCTACGTGAAGCAGTGCTGCATTGGTGCCGTCCGTAACTGAAAGTCCTCATCCTGACATTACCCTACATGACCATCCCATTTCCACACACTCCCATTTATTAAAGTTTACCTAGTTTAAGTTTATCTTTGTAGGCCCAGCAGATACAGTAGTGCTGCAGGAGCTGCTGAAGCAGTTCCTTCTCATCCAGAAATTCCAGTCGCTCTATCCTGCAGAAAGCAGGAAAGGGCACATAAGTGACACACATGCAGGAAAGGTAAACAAGCTCCACACGATCAGGCATGAACCTGCGCTACTGTGCATTCCCGGGATGACTGCAAGACCCGCTCCGCACTCATACATCTTCAGCTAAAGGACACATCACAGCTGTCCACAGCTCAGGCTGCTCATATCTATCCATCGGAGCCCAACCTGGCCACGTCCTCCTGGGGCAGCATGCCGTACACGGTCATCATGTCCAGAGCGTCGGCCCCCTCCCAGCCCGCTGCCAGGAAACGCTCCTTCTGCAACACAGGCCATACTTCACATGAGTCTCAGTTATTCGCAGGAAGCGACGCGTTTTAAACACCTTTGTTCCAAGTAGTAAAGTCAAGCTGCGAAGAAAACCTAAATAACGTTTCGATGGTAGAAGCCGCAGCATGTGGGGCAAAGAAATCTCAATGATAACGTTTTATGTTATTAAATATCAGATATGGAAAGTTCACATGCATATATAGTATATACAGTACATCGATGAGCCAAAATATTACGACCACCCTTTGTGACAGGAATAACTAACTATTTTGTAAAAACTACAAGTGAAGGTCTGGGCCTGGGATGCCTGAGCACGGTACAGAGCGATCACACTAGCCAAACAACTGGACCTTTGGGGACCAAACATGCTCAGGCGCAGTATAGATCATACATCCCCCCAAGTACCAAATGTTGTTGCCATCTGCTGTTTTTACAAGATAGCCAATGTCATTTAAATCACATGAGGTAGGTTAGTCATAATGTTTGGCTCATCGGTGCATATCAGAACAGACTGAAGGTGCCTTTATTTAAATTATTTCTTCATAAAATCATATGAGAGTTTACCTTAAGCATCCATAATATCATTAGACATATCTATTTGAATCCTAAACGTTCTGTTTTGTGCTTCTTAATGCTCCATTATTGGCTGCCTCCCAACTACAACCTAAACACAGGAAACCTGAACATTTAACAAGATGAGTCCTTGCGCAATGCTGCACATATGGACTGTCAGCAGGGAGCTGGTAGGAAGCAGAGTGACAGCACTCATCACAGGCCTCCTACACTCACCCAGTGACCCTGACTGGAATGACTTCCTCCTCAAGGTTTTAACAGAGTCAGCTGACAGGAGAGTCTGGCGGAAACTGTTGGGTGCAACTTCGCTGGATTTGATTTTTCTGTGGTTACAGGATCATTATAACTTAATGCCAGTTTTTAAAACATATTGTTAAACCCCTTTGCTAGGTTAAACCCTGACGACGATTCTTTCTTGGAGTAAATCTCCACAGCACAACTGTCGGCACGACCATTTACTTCAACTAGAAATGTTTCATTCCCATCATATTTCTTTATTCCAAAAAAAATTCACAACGTAAATAATTACTTTCCTAAACTTCATCATTCCTGTTATCCATAAATGGGTTATAAACTAGGGTGACCGTGTACCCTTCTCTTCCTGGACATGTCCTCTTTTTGGGACCTAAAAATACTGGAAATGCCGGGGATTTTGCCTTCTTTCACGTTGACATTGATTTTCTACAGTCAGAATACTTCCTGCCTGCATATTTGTGTTGCTTTGATGTTCCACTTTGCACCCTGCCATCGGTGTTCTCAGTGTTCACGAGGCAAAATATGCTAATCCAAAGAAAAAACAAAGATGCAGTGCTTTAACGGGAAACGGTTGCACAACCAACACAGTCATCAGGCACGTGTGATCGTTTGACGACAGAGGGGAAGTCCTACACTCTTGTTTTCGACCCGGACACCAAAGCATTAAGATTCCAGCGAGAGCAACACACCTGGGACTCCAGCGAGCAGCAGGCCTCCACTCCTGCTAAGTTACAGTGGCGTCTCTGCAGGTTTTCAATCATCACCTGCCCAAATCGGTCGGTCATGTTCACCTGCGGTGTACAGACGTGAGCCCAAGTGACACATCGTTCAAAAGCACAACTGTCTCCGTCCCAGTGATGCCTGGTCTTACCTGCTCGTAGTTTATGAACATGGCCGTGTGAAAGGTGTCCGATGCCCAGTGCACCAGCTTAGACGACTGCTCAGGATTCATGTATACCAGCACACACTCGGACAGGAATAACGTAGGTACTCTGAGGGATGGGAAACCGTGCATATCCACAAAGCATTAAACATTTCATAGGTTACATGCATGACTAACTGGCAGAAGAGCGGGAGGTCTTTACACCGTAAACAGTGAAACAACTGCCTTCTGCCCTTCAAACCCAGAAAAAAAAACTAATGCCATCTTACATTTTTGGGCTGTAAAACCATGGTCAAAACTGACAGATCAGTCAACATCAGTGCTACATGTGTAGACAAACACCTTATTTTTTACTGCTCGACAGTTAACTTTCAACAGTTACAAGGTGTAGGAAGACAATGCCAGGATATGGCATCTGAACAGAACATGTTTTTCATAACCACCTGTTCAATCCAGGGTCGCTGAGTGTATGTCTCAGGAAGTAGAGGGCATATGTCTACACAATTTAAAGGTGATTTAGTGATATAAACCACGTGCCTTTGAACAGTGAGGGGAAACAAATGTCAATGTACACATCACAACTCGTGGTGTGAGGCTACAGGCTACTCACTACAGACTACTCACTACAGGCTACTCACTACAGGCTACTCACTACAGGCTACCCACTACAGGCTACTCACTACAGGCTACCCACTACAGGCTACTCACTACAGGCTACTCACT